>JADRCD010209223.1:13551-26710 GCA_019843815.1 Montemys delectorum | reverse complement strand
AAAAAAAAAAAAAAAAAAAAAACTTGCCTAACATATTTGTAAGTCTGGATATTTGGATCATTCTAGTACCAGAGGGAAGAAGGAAAGAAGGAAAGAAGGGAGGGAGAGAAGTAGGCAGGCAAGGAAGGGGAGGGATGGAAGGAAAAATAATTAAGCTGATATAAAAATAATGCATTGTTAAACGAGAGCACCCTGTGGATTCTTCAAGACACTGGGAACACCTTCAACACTATATTTCCCTTGATGCTTTCCATATATTCGCCACTTTCTCTTCAAAGGGAGTAAGCTCAGGCGTGGTGGTGCTCTTCTTTGGACTCTGAACTTTACCCAGGGACAAGCTTTTGGGGTTTTGTTTCTTCATTTTATTGCTGGGTCAGTCGGGGCAGTTGAAATACTTGAATATGATTAACTGATTCTATGCAAAGAAAGACTGGGCAGGAGGCTGTATACCAAGCTGACTATAAAATCATCCCACTGTCCTTTTCTATTTTAAACAAACATCTCTATTATTGGTATTTGTTCTAGAACTTCAGCATTTGACGTAGTTTTAAACATTTTTATATACTCTCTTTAAATTAGACATTGACATACATGTTTATGTATGGTTTCCAACTTTGTTTTCTCTAAAATTATTAGATGTGTGCATGGAGATAACAAGCATCCATTAAATGTTTTATATAAAACATTGCATTTCATTGTCAGTGAAATATTTAAGTCTGCCTTCTTCCTCCCTCCCCTGCTTTCCTTTCTCCCTTTCTAACTTACTTTCCCACCACCACCTTTCCTTACCTTGGCCTTGTAGCAAATAGTTACATATTCTCCAAAATATAAGAATGCACGGGGATAACTGGTACCTGGAGAACACCAGGTAAGTTCTCGCCTCCTGGGAAACTAGCTGTCGGGGTGGCTGCAGACCTTTGTGGTTTCCATGAGGAATTGCTGCTGAGGTGATTCATCTGTATGCACCACTAAAAATATTTTTACCATTGATTTTCCTGCAGCATTGATCTACCACCTGACGCCATCAATAATGAGGTTTGTCGGCTGATTTCTCAGCCTGTCTGGAATTTTTCTTATGCTTTTTTTTCTTCTTCTTCTGCAGGAAGAGGAACTGTTACTTCCGTAGGAAAATTCTTGTACTGTAAACTCGAGAGTTTGCAACCTACCCCTGAGCCTCCTTTCCAGGTCTACTTCTTTTTGTCTCTCCTTTCACTTCGTTATTTGATAGAAAAATCTTCCATAGTCTTGAGATGTGTGATGTTCCTTTTTAAGTTTTGTATGATTGGAACACAAATTAAATGCGGCTATTATTTATGGTAAGGCACTTTCCTGGTGCTGGAAGAATGCTTCTTCTTTGCTTCCAATAAAAATCAAAAGACATCGAAAAAGCTGATTCAACTAAGTTTTCAGTACAAAACCAATTCTGTCAACTCCGCCATACCCACTTACTGAAGTTATCACATGTTTTGCGCGAATATGAGAATATTTTGAAACATAAACTTACCCCACTGTGTTTATAGAGCAAGAATATGGAGTAAAAGCAGAGAGGAGCAAGCCAGCATTCCCAGGTCACTTGTAAAATAAGATGAGTATGCACAGAGCCTTCTGTGAAGGCCCTGATCCTGGACAAAATTATAACCCAAAATTTGGTGAAGCACATACAAGGGCATGCATATTCATTATTATTCATGAACTTAACAAAGAATTACTCACTCTACACAGAACAGATGGAAACAGCCATTTCTTTTCTGGATTTAGAATATTGAATTATGAGAGGTCAGGGGAAGATGCTCGCTGATGATCAAGAAAGAATTACTAAAAAGATGATATAAGAAACCTATGGATTTAGGTATAACTGGATATTTTTACTGTTATATGTTTTTAATAATTCACAAACTTCATAAATTACTTCTATCAAAGACATACATATGTAACATATTCCTAATATTTCATCCTTTCATTTATAAATATACATAGCCTTCTATCTTAATTAATTAAATGAACTATGTAATTTCTAGACATTACTTTCAGTTCATTCTTTTGCTTGGTAATAAATGTTACAACATTTATTTTAACTTATGATATTTATAATACTCAGGGAATGTCATACTATGCATACTTCCTGCCCAATGTTAACATACAAGATAGATAGCTATATCTTGTGGCCCTGATGTATCCAGAAGCAAGGTTGACTAATAATATGATCTTCACATTTAAGTTTTAATATAGACTATTAAACTGCTTTCTAGCTTCATGTTCGTCCCCATTCCCTCTTGTTTAACCAGTATTTAATCTTTTTCTTTTGAGGTATGCTAATCATGTATCATGTGACCTTATTCAAGCTGTTTCTACCCAATATGAAGCTACCATTATTCACAGATGTGGGGATTTAACAATATTGACCCACCATCATGTATCATTTTAATATTAGAGTTTAAAAATCTAGTCCACATGCTTTTCTTACTGAAATATCTACTGAATGTGTGTTTGTGTTTGTGTGTACATGCACAGGTTTGATAATAATCTTTCAGTGATCTCAATTTTAATTACTGTGGAGGTTTGGTCCACATCATAGCTACTTCTATAGGAAACCCTGCCTTCAGTTCTCTAAATTGTACATGTATTTGCAGTTTTCTAAATCACACGTGGATTTACTGCCCCTGTATTGAGTTACTGTCTCCTGTATAGATAGCTGTTGAGATGGAGCAAACAGCAAGAGTTCTATGCGTTTGAATCTGTTTTCTCTTTAGGGAGTATGAAAACGATTCTCCACGTGGTAAGTTTGGAAAGGTCTTCGCTGTCAGGCTTCACTTGTAGCAAACATATAGTTTGCTTGGTCACCAAGCTTCCAGAAGCAGGGAAGTCCTTTGAATCAGCAAGTTTTTACAGGAACAGTTAAAGAGGATGCCCTGCCCTACCCAGTGTCTCATGGTCTCATTAGACACAGAAGGGGAAGGTGAATTAAAAGAAAAAAAGTCCTTAAAGTTTAACATTTGGATACGATTGTTATCTTTTTCCTATAATAATTTTAGAAAAAATAAAGAATGAGGATAAGCGTATACACACCTCTAAGTAACATACCTTGTATAGGAAGATGAAATTATGTACAATTATGAAAACTGAGGGTTTGTGCCGGGGTCAAATAATTTTTAATACTTTAATTAATGAGAAATCTTGAGTTTGCTTCACTAAGATAAGAGATAAGAGCATTAATGAGATCAATGGAATGAAATATAATCTAAAGAAATTGTAGTTAAGTTGCACTTAGATAAATGTAGCAAACACTTTGTTGAGTAGCCATTGCTTTATTTTTATTTTTTAGATTTTACTATTGATTATTCCTGTTGTATTTCAGAATGTATAAATGGATTTATCTGACAGAAATGTCACATAAAAAGCTTCCAGATTAAAACTAGTATAAGATTATATCTCAACCCAGTCAGAATGTCCATCATCATGAAAACAAATGACAGAAATGTCAGCCAATATAGTGAAAGTGAAACTCCTACACTCTGTGAGAGTATAACTAGAACACCACCCTTCAGGGCGGTGATCAGTATGGAGAATTTAAAAAAAAAAAAAACAACCCAAGAAATAGAAGTGTCAACCTGGATTCACCGGGGGTCACTAAACAGATAATCAGGGAGCATATAGAGGCCTTCCCTAGGTCCTCTGCTTCTATGTAACTGTTGTTTAGCTTGGTCTTCATATGGGCATCCTAACTGTGAGAGCTGGGGCTGCCTCTGACTCTTTTGCCTGTGTTTGTGACCCTTCTCCTCTTACAGAGTTGCTTATCCAGCCTTAATAGGAGGAGACATGCCTAGTCTTATTGAAACTTGATATGCTATGTTTGGTTGCCACCCCTGGGAAGCTTACCCTTTTCTGAAGGAAAAGGAAGGAAGAGTAGATAGGAGAGAAGGCTAGGGGAGGGCAGGAAGAGAAGACAGGAGGAAAACATACAGTCAGAATGTAATATATGACAGAAGAATAAACTTTTAAAAATTAAAGAAAAATTATATAAATATAAGTCTGCTATGACCTAGCTATGCTATTTCTGAGAATATGCCCTATAAACTTAACATTCTACTGCAGGAAGGCAATCACATCCATAGTCATTGATTCACTATGGACAATAGTTAGAAAATTAAATCAACCTGTACATCTGTCAATAGGTTATGCACAAGAAAATTTGATACATATACACAACAGACTCAACTATAAACAAAAATGAAATCATGAGGAAGGGGAGAGGAACTATGGAATCCTGTTCTCTTCATGTGATATGGCTAATGCACCCATGACACACACAGTAACTGTGCTTACCTGTCCAAAATCTGCATAAAATCAAGCCTGCCAAAATCTCAGCATAGTAGAGACATATAATCTCTAGGTTCCCATCCTTTCCTGGTATAAATTCACAATTATCCGTGGATAGTTCCTAGGGAAATATTTCTTTTTGGAAGATGTAGCTTCAGAATGGCCCCAACCTATGTACTCATTGTATCACTAACTACACATGGGTTGTCAAACAATCAAAATAAATGAACTTTGGAAAGGCATAGGGCAAGTAGATATAATAATATAGTTCATTGCATATGGATTTTAATAATAATAACAACAATAACACTAATAATAAACTTCCTGTCCACATTAACACATCCTTTCATATTGCCATTGTTATGGTCCTGTTTATGCAGTCGTTTTTAGAGAGACTATTTCACAGAAGACTTTCTGGTACTCTAGGCCTTACAGTCTTTCTGGTCCGTCTTTCAAGAAGTTCCCTGAGCGATAATGCATGGCCTGAAATATAGATGTATCCCTGGGGCTGGATTCCTCATTTTTTGTTGATATCCATGTATATGTCTCTGTGTGTTTTCTTGTGATCCCCTGACAAGACAGGAACTAGAGTCAACTAGTGATACTGTGCAAAGAAGAATTAACTTCCCTCAGAGATTTGTATATCACCAGCAAAAACAGACTCAAGCTCTGCAACTTTTACATACATACATATATATTACAGAAACATAAAAATAATTTAAAATTTAAAGTGCAATTCTCTTACTACGCATTGCTTTCCAATTCTACATCACGATATCAGCTTAGAATCTGAGACTTAGCGACAGTCATACCTTGAAAATAATAAAATAATACAAACGGGGTTTTTTGTTCATGTTTATTTTCAAAGGTTGTAATGTTAATTTAATGTATACTAGTATATTAATAGGTCAAGTTATAATGATGAAAACTTCCATTAGTCTCTTAGGAAATGGAGACCACTGGCTACTGACAAAGGACCACTAAAAAGGAAGACCCAAAGTACCTGGGCTTGGTATAAGTTAGAAGACACAACCGAGCCCAAGGCCTCAGACATGTGAAACACATATTTTGCCACTGAGGCCTATCCCCAGCATGCAACAAACACATATGGCTAGTTCATGTGTTTCATAATTGACCCCAGAAGTAGAAAAAAAAAGTAATTTCTGAATTTCTTGGACACAGAGTGTGGAACGGAATAAAGATTGTTGGAAAGGAAGAAATAGAAGGTAGTGAGGGAAGAGTGATGTAACTGCTGGGCAGTGGGGATGCTGCAGTGGAGCTAGAAGTGTTAACAAAGTAGTATTTTACACAGATGTAGAGTGTTTCAGAACAAAATTTCATGGTACATGGAACTTGGGATGGGAATTCTTATTAACACAAAACCATTTCTGCATTCAGGTATGATGATATGTAGCCCCCTCAAGTTATCTTAGATATATCAGAAGTAGTAGAGAAGGATATGACAGGAGTTGAGGTAGGAAACTAAGCTAACAATGTGGTTGAAGGAGAGGGCTACTTTGAGTTTATTAAATAATTATGGAAGTTCTTGTGCCCAAGAGTAATTTTCAGGGCAGAGGATGTGCCACAGGGAAATAAAATGCTTGTGTGGTATAGACAGGCCATAGGCTTTCTCCCTGGTAATACATACAAAACAAAACAAATGCCAAAATTATGTGAAAGTCCCTTGCAATGTGCTTAAGTGTTATTGTGATGTGAGCTGCTTTCAGTATAACAAGGCATTAAAATATAGAAGAAAAATTAGTGTGAACTTATTAATGGTTTTCCAAATAGACTAGTTTAACATTCTATAGAATTTTCAATAAAACCATTAGATAATTGTATTGAATATAGTTGCAGAAATTTGCTTTCTAGTGAGATGGTTCCTCCACACTTGGGCTTACTACAGAGCATTATGTCTGTCTTCTGTGCTTTAAAAATTCAGCTGAGCCAAGACTGCTTTGGTTTCTCTAGTTCAGCTGTGTTTTCAAGCTCCTAGAATTACCTTGTACTTTTATGGAATATAGCTTCTGTCACTCCCCTTATTATGACTCCCTAGATGTCATTTTCATTTATACCTTTAGAAAGGTATCATATTGCTCTCTACAAAGAATTTGCTTTCAATTTTGCTGTTTTAAAATGCAAATAGCATATATACTAATGTTAAAAACGATGACTGCATCATCTCATAGGTGTTTTTCATCTATTATTTTCTGCCAGTGTTTTAAAAGTATGCATTAAGCTTATATTTCTTAAAGATGTGCTTTTCAAACTGCACCTGACATAACTGAACATGTGTTTATATCAATAAAATACCCAAACTCTGTTATCCAAATATGCTATCAAAATCTCTGATGTTATCTTAGAGAAAAAAAATCCAGTACTCTAACATCAGGTTTTTCTTTTTCTATGTTTCCCTATTTGTTAAAAATAAATATATCAATGGTTTTAACAAAGGTCAATGTCTTAGATCAAAGGATTGATCTGGTTAGGTCAATGGATAGAACAGGGACATCTATACATCAAATCTCATTATCAGGAAGCATTTCATACACAAAACTATGTAAACATGTCTTAGGTAGGTAGTAAAATAAAGAGAAGGGAGAATAGACAGTGGGCACAGTGATGCTAGCCTTTAATTCCAAGAGCTTAGGAGAGAAGGATGGCTTAGCACTCCGATTTCAAGATTGACCCATGCAACATAAAGGGGAGAGGGAAGAAGGAGAGGGAAAAAGAGGAGAGGAAAATTTGTAGGAGAGAGGGAGACAATATGAATGGGAGAAAGGGGAAAGGAACAAGGCAGGAAGGAAGAGTGAGAAGAAAAGGGAATAATTGTATTAATATATGTAGCACACAGTCACTTTTTCTACGCAAATTATGTTAATTTTCCTTACCTGAATTAAGCATTTGCACTTTGTTACTATTGTCTCATATTTCAAAGTCGATTCCTCTAATCTTTTGTAATCTGTATCTGTAATGTTTACTATTTTGAAAATAGAATGTAGGAAGTAGGAATTTCTGGGGCTGGAGAGATGGTTTTGCAGTTAAGTGTTTACGCTGCTCTTACTGAGTAGGTTTAGTTCCAAGTATTGTGGCAACTTAAGACAATTGGTAGCTTCAGTTCCAGGCTGTCAGCACTGTTTGTGAGTACCAGGCATGGGTGAAGTACACTTACAGGCATGCCAGTAAAACACTCATACTTATGAAGTAAAAACAAATACATCTTAAAAAAAAATAAAAGTAGCAATTTTAAAGTGAAAGATGAGTTTGCGTGAGTGGTTAGAAAAACCTAGGCCTCCCTAAAGGGTCAAGTACAAGGAGGATTGCAAATGAATAGGAGGACAATGGATACAAGTTTTCAAAGCATCAAAACTATGTCTCTTTGGCTATGAATAATTTTCCAAAGCATTATATCTGTTTCTCTTTAGCCATGAACTTCAGCTTGGAATTTGCCTTATTCTGTTACCTTTCAAAAGATACATAACATTTCTGCATCTGAGAAGCAAAAGTAATAATTTCTGTCATAATTTTGAGAAGGATTTTAGGAGATGTTCTATTAAAAAGTTTATGGCTCTTCTTTGCCTGCTTGCCTTCTGGGACTAAGCAACTGCTAGATCCTGATGAAGAAACCAAAGTATTCCATGACAAAACAAAATTTACACAAAATATTTCTACAAATCCAGCCCTTCAAGAGGAATAAATGGAAAACTTCAATACAAAGAGGGAAACTACATCCTAGAAAAGGCAAAAAAGTAATTCTCCAATAAAACTAAAAGAAGATAGCCACATGAACAGAATTCCAACTCTAGCAACAATTACCTTTCCTTGATATCTATTAATATAAATGGATTCAATTCCCCAATAAAAAGACATAGACTATCTGACTGGGTACGTAAACAGGACCCAACATTTTGTAGCATACAGGAAACCCACCTCAGTGTCAAAAACAGACATTATCTCAGAATAAAAGGCTGGAAAACAATTTTTTTCCAAGCCAGAGTTCCAAGAAAAAAGCTGGCATAGCCATTCTAATATCTAATAAAATTGACTTTCACCCTAAAGTGATCAAAAAAGAAACTAAAATGGTCAAGGAAGAAAGAAAGAAAGAAATGAAAGACTTTCTAGAGTTTAATGAAAATGAAGCCACAACATACCCAAACCTATGGGACACAATGAAAGCAATCCTAAGAGGAAAATTCATAGCTTTAAGTGCCTCCAAAAAGAAACTGGAGAGAACATATACCAGCAATCTGACAGCACATCTGAAAGCTCTAGAACAAAAAGAAGTAAATTCACCCAAGAGGAGTCAAAGGCAAGTGTATCAAAGACCTCCACATAAAACCAGATACACTGAAACTGATAGAAAAAAGTGGGGACGAGCCTCAAGTACATGGGAAGAGGGGAAAATTTCCTGAACAGAACACCAATAGCTTATGCTGTAAGATCAAGAATTGATAAATGGGACCTCATAAAATTGCAAAGCTTCTGTAAGGCAAAGGACACTGTCAATAGGACAAAGCAGCATCCAACAAGTTGGGAAAAGATCTTTACCAATCCTATATCTGATAGAGGGCTAATATCCAATATGCACAAAGAACTTAAGAAGTTAGACTCCAGAGAACCAAATAACCCTATTAAAAATGGGGTACAGACCTAAACAGAATTCTCAACTGATGAATACCGAATGGCTGAGAAGCTCCTAAAGAAATGCTCAACATCCTTAGTCATCAGGGAAATGCAAATCTAAACAACCCTAAGATTCCACCTCACACCAGTCAGAATGCCTAGGATAAAAAAAAAAAAAAAAAAAAAAAAAAAAAAACTCAAGTGACAGCAGATGCTGGAGAGGTTGTGGAGAAAGAGGAACACTCCTTCATTGCTGGTGGGATTGCAAGCTAGTACAACCACTCTGAAAATCAGTTTGGTGGTTCCTCTGGAAATTGGACATAGTACTACCAGAGGACCCAGCCACACCACTCCTGGGCATATATTCAGAAGATTCTCCAACCTGTAATAAAGACACATGCTCTACTATGTTCATAGCAACCTTATTCATAATAGCCCGAAACTGGAAACAACCTAGATGTCCCACAACAGAGGAATGGATACAGAAAATGTGGTACATCTACACAATGGAGTACTACTCAGCTATTAAAAACAATGAATTTATGAAATTGTTAGGGAAATGGATGGATCTGGAGAATATCATCCTGGGTGAGGTAACCCAATCACAAAAGAACACACATGGTATGCACTCTCTGATAAGTGGATATTAGCCCAGAATATTGGAATATACCAAGTACAGACCACAAACCACAAGAAACTCAACAAGAAGGAAGACAAAAATGTAGATAGTTCGTTCCTTCTTAAAAGGGGGAACAAAATACCCATGAAGGAGTTGTAGAGACTAACTATGGAGCAGAGACTGAAGGAAGGACAATTCAGAGACTGCTCCACCTGGGAATCCTTCCCATATTCAATCATCAAATCTAGACACTATTGTGAGTGCCAGCAAGTGCTACATGACAGGAACCTGATATAGCTGTCTCCTGAGAGGCTCTGACAGTACCCTAGTAATAAGAAGTAGAGGCTCACAGCCATCCATTGGTCTGAGCACAGGGTCCCCAATGAAGGAGCTAGAGAAATGACCCAAGGAGCTGAAGGGTTTGCAGCCCCTTAGGACAAACAACAATATGAACTAACTAGTATCCTCAGAGTTCCCACGGACTACAACTCCAATCAAAGGGTACACATGGTGGGACTAATGGCTCCAGAAGCATATGTATAGCAGAGGATGGCCAAGCTGGTCATCAATTGGGTGGAGAGGCCCTTGGCCCTGTGAAGGTTCTATGCTCCAGTGTAGGGGAATGCCAGGGCCAGTAAGCAGGAGGGGGTAGGGTGGTGAGCAGGGGGGGGAGGGGGAGGGAACAGGGGTTTGTTTTAGTTTTAGTTTTTTTATTTTATTTTATTTTTAATTTATTTTTTTGAAGGGGAACCTGGGAAAAGCAATATTGTAAATAAAGAAAACATCTAATAATAAAAGAAAAAAAAGAAGTTTGTCAATACTTGTGATGTTGAGTAGCTTTCTCCACATCTGTGCCATAAGAAGAATGCTTGCTTTGTCATCATCTGCGCTCTTTCTTCATTTCTGGAACTTAAATCTAGCACTCTACCACTGTGCTGTATCCTTGTCCCACAACTTTTGCATTTTACTTCAGTCAGGGTGACAGTTGCAATCTTTCTGCCTCAGCCTCTGACATGGAGGAGATTACAGGTCTGCATCACATGCTCGGGAGAACATCACATCTCTATTTGTAAATGGAACTTTTATTTCTCAGATGAAGTCATGAGAAAAGAGCTTTGCCCAAGCTGAGTGAGCCCAAAGTGTTTTCTTCTGGGTCCTAACTATCCCTAGGCTTAGACCTGGAAGATACATTCTAATTTCCAAGATAACTGATTCAATCTGGCTTCTCTCAGCTGAAGTGCTCTGCCTGGCCTCTTACTAACTTTGGCAATATATTCTAATCTTTCTGGCTCATTCTCATTCTCTGACTTGTTCTGTCTTCATCTGTGTATAGTTTGTTCTCTTTGCAACCTGTCTTTGTAAAACTGTCCAGTAATACTACCATACACAAATACCAAGCACTGGACCCCACATTACCTCTCCCTCTCTCTTTCCCCTCCCTCCCCTTTCCTCTTCCTTCCCTCTCCCCTCCTCTCTCCCCTCCTTTTTCCACTCCACTCCTCTTCTCTTCTCTTCTCTTCTCTTCTCTTCTCTTCTCTTCTCTTCTCTTCTCTTCTCTTCTCTTCTCCTCTCCTCTCCTCTCCTCTCCTCTCCTCTCTTTTCCTCTCCTCTCCTCCTCTCCTCTTTTCTTCTTCCTGTCTGTGTCTCTGTCTCTCTGTGTCTCTGTGTCTATGTGTCTCTGTCTGTCTCTGTCTCTCTGTCTCTCTGTCTGTCTCTCTCTCTCTCTCTCTCTCTCTCTCTCTCTCTCTCTCTCTCTCTCTCTCTCTCTGTCTCCCTCCCTCTCTCTCTGCTCTTATGCAGCTTCTCTTTCTTATTTTAGGGAGAGGTTTGCATATCCTATCTGACTCATTCTGTCAAATCTTTCTCTAATTCCTAATTCCTTATTTTATTTACCCCTCAATTAGATGTCACTTTCCAACATGGCTGTTTCCTCCTACAAACTAACCTTCACTCCAGTGTTAGGGATTAAAGCTGTGTACTAAGAGCATGTCTGTATTCCAGCCAGAAAGATGGAAGGTCTGCATTCCACTCAGATCACACAGACCTAGAAGGGCTTTGGATGTGATCCCTTGCCAGAGCAGCCATGCTGCTGGATTAAAATTTTGATACCAATATGCTAAAAGATTAGATTTCCAATACATCGTCAAGCTTCAGTGTCTTAAACTTGAAGTAGTAATATTTAAATTTAAGACTATTTAAAGCATGTATGAGATTTAGAAATGTCCACACAGGAAACAATAAACTGTAATGGAAGAGGTTAAGTTTAAAAATGAGACTCCTTATATTAACTATGTGAGAGGCAGCATATTGGAAAGGCTAATTTTTTTGTTTGTTTGTTTGAAAAATCTGCTTTGTCTTTTTCTTTGGGAAAAATAATCTATTAACTTCATCAAATGATTAAACTATAGGATTTTATCTTTAAATCTAAGATTATTTTGAAATTGTAAAATGGTTTGATGCCTCAATATTATCTCTTTTAAACTTAATAACTTGAAAACCTAATAACTATTATTGATCTCACTAAAATATCTTACTTTCCTGCCTGCTATTATTGTTTTCTGCAAGATTAAAATCTTAATGGGGCATAATAAACTATATTTCTCTCTTTTGTTCCAAAGGCCTGCTAAGCTATTCACTATGTACTGCTGGTCAGTTTGTGTAATATTAGAGCTTCCTATGCCATGCTGTTGCAGCTGCTAGCAGCTCCATAAGGACGGGGTCTTATGGAAGAGGGGAAGGGACCTGCGGGAAATTAAAGGAATCGGATGGCAAGAGGAATAAATAAAAAATGGGACAAAGGCATGGTTTCTGCTCACGGTCCAAAGTGTATCATCCAACTGACAAATCAAGCAGGAGGCAAAACCCTGCTCTCAGTCCACCAGAATCCCGTGGTCAAATTAGCATCTGGATGCTCTCACTCAGAGGAAGCAGTTCCATAGGGCTTGGCTGTTAGCAAGAACTCTGAGGCAGAGAAATGGCAGGAACAAAAGGGCTTTTTTGAAGTCACGAAGCCTCTCCCTAGGTGTTCTGGCTGTTTGTGGCAAGGCAAGGTCTGAGACAGCCAGCTCCTGGCTTGGGGAAGGTCACACCATGCTGCTTCTAAGGGCCTGGCGGATGGTTACCACTAGAGGTAGATGGCCTTCTATGGGTCTGCTGAAGATTCATGGTATCCATGACCTATCCAGCAGCAGAGGTCTGTCTTGATGTTTATTTACTACCTAACTGGAGGACATGCTAAGGTCAGTGACCCAGCTGATGATAGAGACCATGTGGACAGCTATGGGCTGTGCTGTCATCCAAAACAAGGTATAAGAAGTCAGTGAGTGATCCCTGCTCCTTCTGACTGACAAGGGCTAGAAAGCTACTTTTGCCATGGTATTAATAATACACTCACAGTTGAGAAGGAGGGACATAGAAGACTCCTATGACAACCCCTACTCTATCAACAAAGTAACAGTCTAAACGGAAAGCCATAGAAGAGAACTCTTGAAAATGATAATAAGGATTGTCAAGTGTGGCTCTCCACAATTGATGGTTCTGGCAGGGATGTGGGTGACATGGACTCAGTTTTCTTTAAGAGGCTGGCTACTGGAACCGTAC
>JADRCD010209223.1:527-12357 GCA_019843815.1 Montemys delectorum | reverse complement strand
TGTGTGTGTGTGTGTGTGTGTGTGTGTATTTGGATGGTTAGGCTATTGTTTGCTTATGGATGTTTGTGGTACATTTTGGGAAGCACATGAGCCATGGCATGCTTGTGTGTTCGGAGGTGGGCCAGCACATGACTCCCTTAATTGCAGACTTTTTACCTGCTTCCCAGCTCTAGAAATAATAACTCTGAGACTTAATCATATACGAGGAAAGCTATGCCTAGGCCATAAGCTTGTTCCCCAATTAGCTTGTAACTTAATTAACCCACTTATCCTATTCTAAGTGCCACATAGCTGGTTAGATCTACTCAGTTTCATGCAGGCTGTTTCCTCAGAGTTTGGGGCAAATATCTTCCTGCTCCTATCCCAGGATCTCCTATCGCAGAGATCCTCATCAGAACTCCCACCTCCTATTTCATGCCTTATCTAAATGGCCAGTCAGCTTTTTATTGACAGATGTGACAGGTGATGCTTCCGTACAATACATAGGATATTTTCTCTACAGACTGCGTGTATGTATGTATGTGTGTGTGTGCGTGCGTGCGTGTGTGCGTGCGTGCGTGTGTGTGTGTGTGTGTGTGTGTGTGTGTGTACATGAGCCATGCATGATTATGGATGTCATAAGATGTCACACAGTTCACACGATAAAAATCAGGTTGTCAATCTTAGTGATAGATAGGTACCTTCACCAGAGAAGTCATCCAGTAGGACTCAGTTCCCACACATTTTTAAAGTAAGTGTTGAATGAGTAACTGATACCAAGTTTCCCATTTGCTGATTTTTTTTAAATTACAGTGAGTATATTTGATAATAAAACAAATACTGTATGTAAAGAGAGTTATATAAAAAATAACTAGGTAATGATTGCCTTTTAAAATTTTACATATAGCAAATCTAGTACAGAAATGTTATCTATACAAGTACAGACATTTATAACTAAAGGTAGTTAATGTTTTAAATTAATTCTTTAATGATTACTTACCAAATTGATTGTTTTTCTCATTAAACGAGGTTACTATCCCTGTTTCCTGATACCTATTTGAGAAGTTACAGAATACTGAGTGTCCTGGTTAGAATTACTATGGCTATGTTTAAAAAAAAATTCATAACTAAAGCACTTTGGGAAGGAAAAGGTTTATTTGGCTTAAAATTCCACATCTTGGTACATTACTAGAAGAGAGGCTAGAACTCAACCAGGGCAAGAATCTGGAGTCACAAGCTCGTACGGACACCAGAGCAGAGTGCTCCTTACTGGCTTGCTTCTCCTGACTTTCCTAGCCAGCTTTCTTCTCAACCCAGGGCCACCAGCCTAGGGATGGCACCGCCCACAATAGGCTGGGCCCTTCCCTCATCCATCGTTAGGTAAGAAAATGCTCTACAAATTTTCCTGCAGCCCAGAATTATTGAGGCATTTTCTTAATTGAGGTTTCTTCCCCCAGATGACTTTAGTTTGTGTTAATTGGACATAAAATTATACAGCAGACTGACAAAATATGTTATGTCAGTACGGAAAAAAAAAAAAAAAAAAGAGTCAACTTGAGGGGTTGGAGAGATGTCTCAGTGGTTAAGAGTTCTTTCCAATCCCAAAGTTAATTTCTGAGTGCTACATGTAATTTTAGTTCCTGAGAGTCTGACACCCTCTCCTGGCCTCTAAAGATACTTAAAAGTTGATGTGCACATTCATTCATAATGGGAGAGGGTGAGGTGGCAGGCATGGGGAAGGGGGAGGCAACAGGGCTTTGTTCTTGTTGTTTTTGTTTGTTTGTTTGTTTTTTGGAGGGGAAACTGGGAAAGGAGAAATTTACATGTAAATAAAGAAAATATCTAATTAAAAAAGAAAGACATACATAAAAATTAAATATTTTAAATGCTATTTGAAAATATTACACTAAATATTTTAGTATCACTATGTTAATATTTTGAACATATAATGAATGCCTGCATAAACTGTAAGTGCAACATTGATTTCATATATTCTTTTTAACAAGGAAATAGAATTTATCTTAGTGATGAATGTACCCTTATAGTTATCTAGATTCAGGAAGCTTCAATAGAATAGCTAAATCTGATATTAAAATTTCTCAAGAAAGTTTTCCAATTCTATGTTTATAATAACCATATGAAACCAGTCTTAATTTCATGCAAACATCTCTGCTCAGTGCTAGTTTGAAGCATGGAATGGTACTACCCTTCCCAGTCAGATGTCCTCTGAGGAGTCCTACAGAGGGGTGACATCACATTTCAGCGAGTATTGCAAGTATAGGTGTGTGTGTGTGTGTGTGTGTGTGTGTGTGTGTGTGTGTGTATGTATGTATATATATATATATATATATGTGTGTGTGTGTGTGTATGTATACATGTGTGTATGTGTTGTATTTGTATGTGTGTGTATGTATATGCGCGCGCGTGTGTGTATGTGTGTGCGTATGTATATGCGCGCGCGTGTGTATGTGTGTGTGTCTGAACTCCTCATTGCTATTCTGATTTCAGGATTGTGCTAGTTGATTTTTGTGCTACCTTGACTGGGTCATGGAACGATGCCGTTGTTTGAACCTTTTTCTAACTGCTTTTGTGAAGACACTTTTAGATGAGCCCAATATCAGACTGATGAAAGTAGATTGTCGTCCCTGTCAGAAGCAGGCCCATCCCAGCAGCCCATGTAGGAGAGAACGATTAGTCTCCTTTCAGGTGAAAGCCAACTCCTCCAGGTCTCACTACCCTTAGCCATAACACCTTATTTTTTGTAATGTCTTCAGATTTGAAAGAAACCACCATTTATCTTTAATCTTGAGGATATTGCTCTCCAAAGAAGAACTAAAAATATTAAATCTTTGCATCTCAGGTCTAGGCCTTAGACTGGAAATAGTCCATGACTTTCCTGGCTTTGGGCTTTTAGATTGTAGATTATGAGACTTACCAGCCCATCAAAGGTGTGAGACAGTTCCTTATGGGAAATTTCTTCATCTGTATGAATAAATAGACAACTCTAATTTTTATTGTCATATGGTATTGTTTGTAATTCCTTCTAGTAAATTACCCTTCTTATGTATCATCTGAACAACTTCTGTCATTATATCTCTTTTGGCAGACATCCTTAAGCCTTTCTGTGTTTCAAAAATTTTCATGGCTTCTCATCTATTTAAGAATAAAGCACTGTTGCTAATATTAAGCATCCCAACGATTCAAACCAGATGTGTTGAGCACAGGTTCTTCTAAAAAAACCTAAATATAACTAGTTTTCTGAACTAGATCTCCTTGGACTCTTCTCACATCCTTCCTGAGGTATACTTTCTCCACTGTGTCCATGTCAACCTTCCTCTATACTAATCTAACTCCTACCCTTAATGCTTGATTCATGCTGAATTTCCTCATAGAAATATTTTTCTTTCTTCCCATTTCTCCTGTGTAATATCTTTCTATAAAACATAAGGCTCTAATAGTTTATTTTCACATTTATATCTTCAGGCAAAATGACAAAATCCTCGAGGCAAGTAATGTCATCAAATAATTTCACTGATGGCAAACACAGATCATATAGTGGTCATTCTCCAAATCTCTGTTCAATATGTGAGTAAATAATCATTACATATATTAAATAGCATCACATTTCTAAACAAATACTTTAATGCTTAACATAGAAAAGCCATTCAGCAATAAATTAAATTTATTTAATTCTGAATATAAATTACAAAGTAATAAATACAAATAAATACAAATAAATACAAATAAATAAAATACAAAGTAATTTATATTCACTGTGGTGGTTTGAATATACTTGGCCCAGGATGTAGCCTTGTTGGGGAAGTGTGTCACTATAGAGGTGAACTTTGAGGTTCCTATGCTCAAGCTCTGCCTTGTGTGGAAGAGATCTTACTCCTGGCTGCCAACAGAAGCTAGTCCTCTTTTGCTGCCCATGGATCAAGAGGTAGAAGTCTTGGCTTGTCCAGCACCATGTATGCCAGCATGCTGCCATGCTTAGCACCATGATGATAATGTACTGCACTTCTGAAACTGTAAGCCAGCTCCATTTAAATGTTTGCCATTATAAGAGTTGTTCCCTTGGTCAATGTCCCTTCACAGAGTGAAACCCTAACTAAGACATTCATCATTCTTAATCTATTATGTTCTGTGCTTCAGCGACACATGGTTTTATACCCTCTCTATCTGGTCTCAGATTTATTTCAGTTTATAGTTGGTAAAAATAAATGATTGGAAGATAAAAGTGAATGGGGTTGGAGTCTTATTCCATGACACTGTTTTTGTCAAGTCTTGAATTGTCAAGTAAATGCATTCTCCTTCAAAAGTTCTCTGTGAATCTTTTCAAAAGTCTGACATTTATTCCCCTTGCCTTTTGGGACAAAAGTGGCAACAATTCCTCATTACTACACTGAGGATACTCAATCTCTTGTTTCTGACTTTATTTAGGTTTGTCTACCCTTTCTTTTTAATACATTTTTCTTGAAAATAATTCTTATACAAAATATTCTTACCCAGGTTTCTCTCTCTCAACTTATCCTAGATCCTCCTTACATAATTTCATAATAATCATATTTTTATTAGTAGCCTACAGAGCAGGAAAAGATTTTCTCTAACTCCATATCTGACTTGGGGCTAATATTCAAAATACAGGAAAAACTCAAGGAACTAGACATCAGTAAACCTAATATATAATTTAAAGTGGTGTAAAGCTCTAAACAGAGAATTCTCAACAGAAGAATCTCAATGGCTGAGAAATGCTTAAATAATTGTTCAAAATGCTTGGTCATAAGGGAAATATTAATCAAAACTATTTTGAGATTCAATCTTATACCTATCAAAATGGTTGAGATCAAAAACACAATTGGCAGCTCTTGCTGGTGGACATGTGGAACAATAGAAACATTTCTTCCTTCCTGGTGAGAGTGCAAACTTACACAACTACTAGGCAAATCAATATGGAGGTTCCTCAGAAAATTTGGAATTTAATTACCTCAAGACCCAGCTACAACACTATTGGGCATATACTCAAAGGACATCCTAAACTACCATAAGGACACCAGCTAAACTATGTTCATCATGGCTTTTTTCATAATAGACAGCAACTGGAATCAATCTAGATGTCTCTCAACTGAAAAATGGATTCAAGGAAGTGTGGTACATTTACAAAACAGTATATTACTCATCTGTTAAAAAAGAGTGACATGAAATTTGCAGACAACTGGACAGAACTAGAAGTAATCCTCCTGAGTAGGTATCCTAGACCCAGAGAGACAAATATGCTATGTACTCACTTATAAGTGGAAATTAGGTTATAAGTGATGAATAATCAATCATCCTACAATTCTTATACCAAGAGAGGCTAAGTAATGTGGAGTGCTCAACCAGAGACCCATGGATCTCCCTGGGAAGGGGAAATAGAATAGATTTTGTGAGTGAACTAGGGGAAGCTGGGGGTTGTTTACTTGTGATGTCCTGTAATTTTTTAAGGGATTTTTTTTTTGTTTCCTCTTTAAGGCCCTGCACCTCTTTACCTTTGTTCTCCTGTAGTTCTTCAAGGGAGTTATTCATGTCCTTCTTACATTCCTGTAGCACCATCTTGAGATATGATTTTAGATCCAAATCTTGCTTTTTGGTATTTTGGTATATCCAGGACTTGCTGTGGTAGGAGTACTAGGTTCTGATGAAGCCAAGTAGTCTTGTTTTCTGTTGGTAGGATTCTTGCATTTGCCTTTCACTATCTGTTGATCTCTGGTGTTAGATGTTCTTGCTGTCTCTGACTAGAGCTTGTTCCTCTTGTGAGTCTATAAGCCTGTGTCAGCACTTCTGGGAGATCAGCTCTCCTCTGGTTAAAACCGGGGTGCAGATGGCTATGGATTAGTTGCCCATCCTGGGTCCTGGAGTCAGAGCACACCTTGGAGACAGGGTCTCCACTTATGAGAAAGGTGAAGAGAGGGCTGTGGATCTGTTGCCCCTCCTATGTTTGGTCTGAGGTAGAAGGAATCCTGACCATGCTGTCCTATCACTTGTGAGGCCTGTGCTTCCAGGCTGGTCCTGCCTTAGAAACTCACAGGAGAGAGAATGGCAGATCTCACCTGAGTCCCTGGGTTAGAGCACTCCCTGAAGGCAGACTCTCCACTTGCAGGGAAGGGGCAGAGGGGACTGCAGATCCACCACAGTCGCTCAGTTTGTAGTCCAACACTCAACAAAGGTCAGCAGCAGTTAATCCACAAGGTTTGAAGTCTCAGGTGTCCTTTAGTTTATGGGGGAACTCTTAAGAAATAGACTCTAATACTAGTGAAGAAATGGGCTTGTTGGTAAGATGAGAGTCAGAAGACAAAGACACCACAATTCCTTTTCTTCAAGACTTCCTACATACTTTACATTGGGAGGGGTCAGTACCTGCTTAATTGTTCTGCTGTGCATTTGCCTAGCAGCAGTTTGCTCAAGTCTTTTCTTCAAATACTATGAGTATATAATACATGTGTTTTGGAATAAACAAGTGTAGTAAACATGTCAAAACCGTGCATGACACTTTCTCCAGGATCACAGCCTTGATGGCTTTTTTAGGTTTTTTATTGTAAAATTCAGTCACTTGCTAAGTTATGTTAAAATAATACCATCAGCAAATCAGTAACTGCATTATCAATTCATACATGAAAACTATTAAGGAATGTCCTCATTTTAAAGCCCTAAAAACTTAAATGAAATTGATGTTTGGATAGGCACATTTATTTTTTCTCATTTTATTTAATATTTCATTTTTAAATGTTTTTGTTTGTTTAATACTTAAGTGTATTTCCTTTTAAAAGGGACATAACCTAGCCATTGCTACCACTTCAAATTTCATTTTGTTTGAAACAATAATTTATTATTCAAAATAATAGTTGATATGTATGTACAGCTTTTGTATTTCAAAATATTAACCTTTCACTGAATTGATTCAGAGCATATAATATGACTTTGAAGTATTTTGAAAACCTGGCTATAGAAAATCAATTGAATTATTTTTGTTGTTTGGTAATGTTGCTTCATTTTTCAAAGACCAAGATTATCCTGTGAACCCTGCCAATGAATAGAGTTAGTGGAAACTATAAGCCTCACAGTGGAATCACTAATAAGAAAGAATCAAAAACAAAGGAAAGTAAGTGGGTTAATTATGGCAAATAAGATTTAAACATCTGTTTAGGCTAGCAGGGGAATACAAAGGGGTATTTCAGAGAAATTAATTTTTAAAACTACATTAATAAACCTGCATAAAGATAGAATTCTATTTCAGATCATGATAAGAATTTATTATATATTATTTTTATTTAAATATAGACACAGAGGTGGATAATAAGTAGCTCATAGCTTCTTTTTGTTAAAGATGGGGTACAGCAGCTTATGTAAGCCCTCTTCCCATAACAGATGTTATTGGATCCAGTTCGACATGTATCATTATTATTCCTAGAAGCACAAAAATAAACACACTAGATTGTCTAAATCATTAAACACAAAATAGGTCCTTTAGGTATACATTTCTACATTTACAATTTTTATATCATATGATGTTTTTCTCTTCCTTTTATTTTTAAATTAAAAGAAATATCTGTAGTCATAGTGTCAAGAGTAAACACTTTTAGCCTTAGTTTGTTTTGATATTTTCTTTGTGAATCAATTATTAGAATGATTTTCTTCTCAGTGTTCTGTGGATATATTACTATTTCATGGACATTGATTTGATCTATTTATATTTTTATTATACAATAAAACTATAGCAGGGCTTTAACTAATTTTACCAAACCTATGCTTCCTGAGATGTTAATTCTTTGTTTTGTTTTTTTTCTGAATCCTTTCATAGTCTTCCATGTCAACAAGATGAGACTCATTTCTCTATATAAGGTAGAAAGCCTTCACAGCTTCATTTATCTTTGGCCTCCTCCTGTGCATTCATATCTAAACTGTTATGAGCTGATTCACTCTAGGAACTTTTAGTTTCCTGAACGTCGCATGGTGTCTACATATCTCTGGTTTCTTTTCAATTTTCAAAGTATATTATTCTAAATGAATCTATTAAATTAGAATTATAAAGCAAAACAAATTGTAAAGCAAACGCCAAGTCATGCAATGAGTTTATTTTTCACTGGTCAACATAATGCTAAGGCAATAATAACAATAATGGTAATGAATGGATAAAATATATCTTTTTAAATCTATATGTTTTGTGAAATATCTATACCAAATCAGTACATGTAGATATTGCTTCATGTATTTCCCTTTTTGTCCTAGATGAGAATATGTAGAAACTACTGTCCTGTCTTGGAAATTTCCAAGAACAAATTTCAGTGAACTATATCTGTTTATGATGGGCAATAAATCTCTTGAAATTACTCTTTCTAGGAGAAATTTTACTTCCTTTGGTCAACATCTGTCCAACTCTTCCCACTCAGCACAGCCCTAGGAATCACCATTCTCTTTTTAATTGCTATGTGTTTAAATTAAATTCTGTCTTGGTGAATGAAATCGTGTGACTTTTGTCTTTTGTATGACTTATCTTATGTAAAGAATGGCCTCCAGTCCTATCTATGTTGTTACAATGACTATACTTTTAGGGAAAATTATATGTATGTTCTACATATAATATTTCATTGTGAGTGAAAGTATAATACATACCATATATTATGTTGTATCATCTTTAATCATCTATTATTGAGTAAAGATTAACTTTGAATGTTGGCTATTATAAATAGTGTTAGTGTCATTTTTGTGCTGGGGTCACTGTGGCATATTGACTTCACATTCTTTCTATGGGACTGCTGGCTTATATGATATTCCTGATTTAGTTCTTTAAGGAGCTTTTTATAAGGATGTATCCATTAAATTCTGAAAATGGTATGCTGGAGTCTCCTCTTCATATCATGTCAAATACTTGTTATTTTTTTGTAGTCCTCATTCTGACAGCTATGAAGTGATATTTGAATGTTTCCAAGTTATAATTTTTATTCATTAGGAATATATATGAATTTACCTGGTATTTATTTGCATTTCATTTATCTCTATCTTTCTTTCTTTAATGGATTACTGACTTTTTAAAAAAAATTGTAATTAATTTATTTATTGTTTACATCCCAAACACTGGCTCTCCCCTCGGTCCCCACACAGAGGATGCAATGCTTGAATCTCACTTAGAAGATGGAACAAATTTTTCCTAGGAGGCAGAGGGATGGAGGGAACCGGGTGAGACACAGGATGAGAAGGAGAATGGGGCATTAGGATCCGGAATGGGGAGTCCCTCCCATCATCCCTCTTCCCCTTTTTCCTTTGAGAGGGTGGTTTTATCTCTCTGAGTGTCCATCCAATCTGGTCCATGAAGTCTGTACAGGGTTAGGCATATCCCCTCCCACTGATGTCAGAAAGGCAACCCTGTTGGAGAACAGATTCCACACTCAGGCGACAGCTTCCACCCCACCTCCCACCCCCCAAGAGATGAGACATGCTTGGTCAAATTTATTTTCTCACTATCAATGTTGGCTTGATTTTTTTAATGAATTATTTTATTTATTTATATTCAATCTGGTGCCCCCTCTCCTAGTCCCCCACCTCACAGTTCCTCATCCGATTCCCCCTCTCTCTTACCTCTGAGAGGTTCTCCACCCCCAGGCATTCCCCTTCCCTGGGGACTCAAATCCCTCAAGGATTAGGTGCATCTTCCACTGAGGTCAAATTAGGCTGTCCTCTAATGTGTATATGCTGAGGACTTGGACCAGCCCGTGTATGCTGCTTGGTGTGTCTCTTGGAGGTCCCAAGGAGTCTGGATCAATTGAGACTTTTGGTCTTCCTATAAGATTTTCCTCCCCTTCAGCTCCTTTAATCTTACCTAATTCCTCCATAGGGATACCTGATTTCAGGCCAATGGTTGTGTGAAAGTATCTTCATCTGTCTCAGTCAGGGGCTGGTAGAGCCTCTCAGAGGACAACCCTGCTAGGTTCCTGTCTGTAAGCATATCATAGTATCACTAATAGGCCTTTGTGCCCCCATCGGAAGGATCTCAAGTTAGGCTGGTCACTGGGGAGTCTTTCCCTCTGTCTCTTCTCCATTTTTGTCCCTGTAGTTCTTTTAGACAGGGACAATTCTGGGTCAGAAATTTTGACTATGGGTTGGTAACGCCGTCCCTCCACTTGGGGCCCTGTCTCTCTATTGAAGGTGGACTCTTCAAGTTTCTTCTTATTGGGCATTTTGGCTTAGGTCAACACCACTGTGTTCTGGGAGGATGTAACACCCTACGTCTCTGGGACTTCTTAGAAGGTCCTGTACCTCCTACCTCCAGAAGCTGCATATTTCCATTCATTCTCCTGGCCCTCTCCACTTTGCTTCACCTCTACCCCCTGATCCTGTTCTCTTCTTTCCCCTCCCCTTTCCCTCTCCCACCCAGATTCCTTCCTCCCTCTACCTCCCATGATTATTTTGTCCCTCCTTCTAAGTGGGATTGAAGCATCCTCACTTGGGCCTCCATTTTTGTTTGACTTCTTAAGGTCTGTGGTTTGTATCCTGGGTATTCTGTGTTTTTTGGCTAATATCCACTTATTAATGAGTACATTCCATGTGTGTTCTTTTGTGTCTGGTTCCTCACTCAGGAATGATCTTTTCTAGTTCCATCCATTTGCCTGCAAAATTTAAGATATCCTTGTTTGTAATAGCTGAATAGAATTCGCTGTGTAAATGAATCACATTTTCTGTATTCATTCTTCAGTTGAGGGACATACAAGTTGTTTCCTGTTTCTCATTATTAGAAATAAGGCTGCTATGAACATAGTGGAGCACCCATCCTTATGGTATGGTAGAGCATATTCTGGGCATATGCCCAGGAGTGGCATAGCTGGGTCTTTAAGTAGAACTATTCCTAATTTTTTGAGGAACTGCCAGATTGATGTATACAGTGGTTGTATCAGTTGGGTGAATTTGCTTCTTTTTGTTCTAGCGCTTTCAGTTGTGCTGTCAAATTGCTGGTGTATGCTCTCTCCAGTTTCTTTTTGGAGGCACTTAGAGCTATGAGTTTTCCTCTTAGGACTGCTTTCATTGTGTCCCATAGGTTTGGGTATGTTATGGCTTCATTTTCATTAAACTCTAGAAAGTCTTTAATTTCTTTCTTTATTTTTTCCTAGACCAATTTATCACTGAATAAAGTGTTGTTAAGCTTCCACGTGCATGTGGGCTTTCTATTGTTTATGTTGTTATTGAGGAGCAGCCTTAGACCATGGTGATCTGATAGGATACAAGGGATTATTTCAATCTTCTTGTATCTGTGGAGGCCTGATTTGTGATCAATTATATGGTCAATTTTGGAGAAGGTACCATGAGGTGCTGAGAAGAAGGTATATCCTTTTGTTTTAGGATAAAAAGTTCTATAGATATCTGTTAGATCCATCTGTTTCATAACTTCCGTTAGTCTCACTGTGTCCTTGTTTAATTTCTGTTTCCATGATCTGTCCATTGCAGAGAGTGGGGTGTTGAAATCACCCACTACTATTGTGTGCCTTGTAATGTGTGCTTTGAGCTTTAGTAAAGTTTCTTTTATGAATGTAGATGCCCTTGCATTTGGAGCATAGAGGTTCAGAATTGAGAGTTCATCTTGGTAGATCCTACCTTTGATGAATATGAAGTGTCCCTCCTTATCTTTTTTGATCACTTTAGGGTGAAAGTCGATTTTATTCGATATTAGAATGGCTACTCCAGCTTTTTTATTGCGACCATTGGCTTGGAGAATTGTTTTCCAGCCTTTTATTCTGAGGTAGTGTCTGTCTTTGTCACTGAGGTGGGTTTCCTGTATGCAGCAAAATGTTGGGTCCTGTTTACATACTCAATCTGATAGTCTATG
>JADRCD010209222.1:0-13067 GCA_019843815.1 Montemys delectorum | reverse complement strand
ATAAGTGGAATCTCGACATTTTCATACAACATTGCAAGCTGCTCTTTTTCCTCAGCTTTTACCAGTCGACTGGAGAAAGATAGAGATAAATGTAAAGGCAGTTTTTTACAGTCAATCATTCTGTCTTCATACTGCAGCCTTTTAAGTTGTATTTATATTCATACGGGTGGGGCTGGGAGAGGGGCCTATGAAGAAAACATCAGATTCCTTGGATCTGGAATTACAAGTAGTTGTGAGCTACCTGACCTGAATGCTGGGAAATGAACTCCAGTTCTCTACAAGAGCATGGAATGCTCTTAACCCCTAGTTCATCACTCTAAGCCAAGGTCATGAAATATTTTGACTCAAGAGAAATTGCTTATACATGCTGGTAGGTGGAGAACAGAGAAAGAAATACACATTTCTGTGAAACTTGAAAGTTTTGATCTGGCCCAGCTGATTCATGTCAACAAATACTCTTATAGTTTCAAACCTCATAACTAAAGCAGTACTGGGTGTGGATGACATATATAGACTAAATACAAAATTTGAGAGACAACAAAAGCTGCTATCAATGCAATATAATACAAAATAAAAAGCAATGTCAAGAAACCTACAATGGACAAGATGTCAGGATTGTAAATAAATGTAGGATGCCACAGATTGTTGCTTTTATAGATAGAGCTTCTAATACCCTGGCTTTGCCCAGCATGGACTCTGTACTTAACTGGGGCTGAAGAGATAGGTTTATCACCAAAAAGCTTATCACATAAGCCTAGAGGCTTGATTTCAATCCCCAAGATACACATAAAACACTGGGGAGGCAGAGACAGGCAGATTCCTGCAGCTCATTGCCACCCATATAACCTAGCTGGTAAGTTTTAAATCCTAGAGAGAGATCCCATCTCAAAAAATAAGGTGGGTGGCACCTGAAGACTGATATCAGAAGTAGACATTGACCTCTGCTCACACACAGCAACATGCCCACTCACACACAGCAAGATGCTATTATTTTGTAAACTGTGGATATTTGGGTATTGATATTTTATAACACTAAATTAAAATATTGTTTATCCTGACTAGTGAGTTTCTAAACACTCCCTTAAGGTTTACACTTGAGATCGTGTTTCCCCTTTGTCAGTCGAGTTCTACAAGTGGATCTGTGAACTAGATCGTTCCATGTGATGTGGAAATGGATGACAGCGTTTTACTTTCTCCTGGCATACTTATGTACCTAGTTCTGTGTGATTTGGGTAATAAAGAATACTTTGATGATTAGCTTAATTGTACTCTAAAGAGCAGTGATAGAGGACAAGCAGGAGGAATGAACATCCTAGACCAGTGGTTCTCAACCTTCCTAATGCCAAGCCCCTTTAAGACAATTCCTCGTGTTGAGGTGACCCCCAATCACAAAATTATTTTCACTGCTACTTCATACCTGTAATATTGCTACTTTTATGAATCATAATATAAATATCTGATATCCAGGATATCTGATATACAGCCCCTGTGAAAAGGTCATTTGGACCCTAAGAAGGTTTCGACCCATAGGTTGAGAACCTCTGTCCTAGAGACATGCTGTGAGATGGCAAAATCGTTTTCCATTAAATATAGTATAGATATAGATTCAGGAAGAGTGAGGTACTGGTCCAAGAAGCAAATTTTAAGAGGATTCAAAAATACACAGGAACAAAGATAGCTATTTTAATTCAATATTTTCAAGCATTGGTATGAATTCACACAGTCCACAATAAGCCAAATATCCAACACTCTATACTCAGCATCTTGATGTATAAATATCCTTCCAGCTCAAGACACAGATTGGATAACGGTAAGTTCTAGGCTAGCATGGGCTAATAAAACTGTGAGACCTTGGTTCAAAAAAAAAAAAAAAGTCCTTCCCTTTAGTTAAGTCTTATAAATGTCTTCACTTGTCATACTCAGGTTGCCACCAACTTTAAAAGAAGTTTGTACTTTGGCTATTTTTGAAGGATGTCATAGAATCTTAGACTGAATCAGAGCCGTAGAGTGTGGTCCAAATATAACGCCACTTTGGCTTAATAATTTCAAAACGACCATGTCATATTTTGAAAGTTACATCCAATGTGATTGAAGAATGTTGTGTGAAATTCTCAAAGAACAAATTAAAAACATTTTAGATATATTGTTTAAATAAGACCTTTTGAGAGGGGGAACCTGGGGAATAACATTTAGAATGCAAACAAACAAAATAACTAATTAAAAAATAAGAGCTTCACCCCAATATCTAAATTCTAAAACTCAGAAGGCAAAGCAATTGTCACACGAGCTTGAGGATCTGAGTCAAACCCCAAGGACCCACATAAAAAGCCAGATGTGTTGGTGCGAACTTATAACCCCAACACGGGGAAGGCGCCAGACGTGTTGGTAAGAACTTATAACCCCAACACGGGGGAGGCGCTGGCATTCCCATCCCATTAAATTTTAATCTAGTCTGGTTTCCTTCTCTTCCTTCTCCTCCTCTTTTCCTTTTTTGTTCTCCTCCCCCTCATCTTCCTCCTTCTCTGACATGACCAACAATTCATGCTTTGGCAAACCCTGGTCAGAAAATGCATAATGGCCACAATTACTTAGTAATTACAAAAAATGTCACCATCATCATCATCTTTTGACACAAAATAATTCCCTAGTGGATCTGCTACCTTATTAAGAGTGGGTGGGGTTCAGATCACATGAAGCTCAAGAAGGAAGACCAAAATGTGAGTCCTTCGGTCTTAGAATTGGTAACAAAATACTCATGGGAGCAAATATAGAGACAAAGTGTGGAGCAGAGACTAAAGGAAAGGTCATCCAAAGACTGTCCCACTGGGGGATCCATCCCATATACAGTCACCAAGCACAGACACTATTGTGGATGCCAACAAGTGTATGTGACAGGAGCCTGATTATACCTGTCTCCTGAGAGACTCTGCCAGAGCCTGACCTACACAGAGGCGATGTTCACAGCGAACCATGGAACTGATCAATGGGTCCCCAGTGGAGGAGTTAGAGAAAGGATTGAAGGAGCTGAGGGGGTTTGCAACCCCATAGGAAGAACAACAATATCAGAAAACCAGAGCTCTCAGGGTCTAAACTACTAACCAAAGAGTACACATAGAGGGACCCATGACTCAAGCTGTATATGTAGCAGAGGATGGCCTTGTTGGGCATCAACGGGTGAAGAGGCCCTTGGTCCTGTGAAGGATCAATGCCCCAGTGTAGGGGAATGCAACAGCAGGGAGGCAGGAGTGGGTGGGTGGGGGTACACCCTCATAGAAGCAGGGGGAGAGGGGATGGGGCTCCTGGGGGAGGAAATCAGGAAAGGGGATAACATTTGAAATGGAAATAAATAAAATACCCAATAAAAACAAAACAAAACAAAAAAAAGAGCAAAGACTAAGGAAGGGAGACACTTATGTATGTAGTATGTACAAAGAAAGAAAGCTGTTACATGAGATTGACTTACAGTGAGAGGTCAGTAAGAGGAAGCAGGGAGTGGTAACAACAGAGCCACACTTTAGCTCCTTCAGGGTTATGAAACTCAGGCTTTTCCTGGAGGAGGGTAGGAGGAAGGTGAAGGCTGTTTATGGAGCTATATACCACACTCCATCCTAAGATTTGCCCACTATGCTTACTATGAAGAAGTTGCTGTTAGAAATCAACATTAGCTTTGACAATCCTAAGTCTTCTACTGTGGCCTAGGCCCCTTCATCTGTGACCTAACAATGAACAATTCCACCAAATCTTCTATTCCTTATAATACCAGTTTTCTTCTTTCTAAGAATTTTCTTATGAATTATATATATACACACATATATATGAAAATATATAAAAGTATATGTGTAAAACATACATATGAAAACGTATAATAATATTCCAATCTTAAATAAAAATCATTTTTGCAGACAAAAAAAAAAGAATAGGTGAGGTTATTTGTCGTATACTTACTATATCACAGAGGAGATCATGAGCCCACATAACAGGGCAATGACAAAGGCTATACTTGAAACTGAAATTACATGAACAAGACCAGGCCTACGTGAAATTACTGTAAAAACACAGAAAGAAGTTTGTTACAAAAAATGAACCAAATACTAAACTGGCAATACTCTTACAAATGACATCCCTAATTTTGAAAAGGTTAGAGACATCCCACTTAGGGATGAGAACGCCAAAGTTTCCCCCTCTCTGTACATCATTGTCCAGTTGTGGGTGATGAGAACGCCAAAGTTTCCCCCTCTCTGTACATTGTCCAGTTGTGGGTCTCTATGTTAGTTCTCATTTATTACAAGAAGCGTCTCTGAGAGGGTTGAGTAATACTCTGATCTATGGATATAACAGTATATTATTTTATTGCTGTTTTTTAGTAGAATAATAGTAGGGTTTTCCCCTACGGACCATGACCCACTGAATCTCAGGTCCTTGGCCATGTTAGCAGTGTCAGCTCTGGGCTCCACGTCATGGGAACTTTTTAAATCCAATTTTAAAAAAATTAGTTGGTTACTCCCATAACATTTTTGCCATTATTGTACCAATATATCTTGCAGGTAGGTTGCTGTTAGTAGTAGTTTTGTAGTTGTTGTAACTGGGTGATACTCATGACTAAGCAGAAGAGGAGGCAGAAAGACTGTAAGAGCCAGAGGTGATGAATGACTCCATGGAAACAAACCTCTTCCAGATACAATAGAGTTGATATACACGGGAACTAATAGAAACTGTGAAAGGTTGCACAAGACATGCCCAAGTTCAAATTGGGCAAAATCTAGGAAATGAGAGGAAGTAAGTGAGCACAAAGTCTCACCCCTTTCCACAAAGTTATTTGCAAATTGATACCTGCTGGGAGAAGGAATAGAATGCCACTGTGCATAGCAACCACACTCCAAAGCAGGCCCCATACCCAGGAGAAGCTGGCTAACACAAGACAGACTCCATGGGGGTTTTTATGTGCTTTTTGTTTTGTTTGGGATTTTTTTTTTTTTTTGCCTTATCTGGTTTTATTGTTGTTACCTTTGATTTTCAGTTTTGGGGGGCTTGAGAGTTTTTGTTATTATTATTATTATTATTATTATTATTATTATTATTGTTATAAAGAAAAAACAAGGAGGAGGGAGGTTGGGAGGACCTAGGGGAAGTTGGGGAGGGAAAATTTGATCAAAATATATTGTGTACATTTTCAAATAAAAATTAATTTTTAGCAGACCTTAGGTGTGAACTCTACAACCAGTCTCACAACACCCAGGGGAAGGTTGACTCCCAGGTGCTCTAACAGGCCCAAAACCACAGGGTCCTAGGATCCCAGGATCCCAGGACTTGGTCACACCAGGATCTCAGGGTCCCAGAGGTAGCTTGATTTCCAGGAGCTCTGACACACAGGATCATAGATCACAGAAGCCCAGAATCACAGGATCACAGAGACAGCTGAACTCTGAGGAGTTTTAACACAATCAGGATCACAGGGAAAACAGGATCCAGTCAGATATAGCAAGGACAGGTAGCACCTGAGATAATGAGATGGCAGGAGGCAAGCTTAAGAACATAAGCAACAGAAACCAAGGTTACTTGGCAACATCAGAAACGAATTCTCCCACCATAGCCAACTCCTGGATACACCACCACACCTGAAAAGCAAGATTCAGGTCTAAAATCACTTCTCATGGCAATGACAGAGGACTTTAAGAAGGACATGAATAACTCCCATAAAGAAATACAGGAGAACACAGGTAAACAGCTAGAAGCATTTAAAGAAGGAACATAAAAATCCCTTAAAGTATTACAGGAAAACACAATCAAACAGGTGAAGGAAATGAACAAAACCAAGATCTAAAAATAGAAACAGAAACAATAAAGAAAGCACAAAGGGAGACAACCCTGGAGTTAGAAAACCTAGGAAAGAGATCAGGAGTCATAGATGCAAGCATCACCAACAGAATACAAGAGATAGAAGAAAGAATTCAGGGGCAGAAGATACTATAGAAAACATTGACACAACAGTCAAAGAAAATGCAAAAAGGAAAAGCTCCTAACCCAAAACATCCAGGAAATCCAGGACACAATGAGAAGACCAAACCTTAGGATAATAGGTATAGAAGTGAGAGAATATTCCCAACTTAAAGGGCCAGTAAGTATCTTCAACAAAATTATAGAAGAAAACTTCCCTAACCTAAAGAAAGAGATGCCCATGAACATACAAAACTCCAAATAAACTGGACCAGAAAAGAAATTCCTCCCGTCACATAATAATTAAAACACCACATGCACTAAACAAAGAAAGAATATTAAAAACAGTAAGGGAAAAAGGTCAAGTAACATATAAAGGCAGGCCTGTGAGAATTACACCAGACTTCTCACCAGAGACTATGAAAGCTAGAAGATCCTGGGCAGATGTCATACAGACCCTACAAGAACACAAATGCCAGCCCAGGCTACTATACCCAGCAAAACTCTCAATTACCATAGACGGAAAAACCAAGATATCCCATGACAAAACAAAATTTATACAATATCTCTCCACAAATCCAGCCCTACAAAGGATAATAGATGGAAAACACCAACACAAGGAGGGAAACTATACCCTAGAAAGAGCAAGAAAGTAATCTTTCAGCAAACCCAAAAGAAGATAGCCAAACAAACATAATTCCACCTCTAACAACAAAAATAACAGGAAGGACAATCACTTTTCCATAATATCTCTTCATATCAATGGACTCAACTCCCCAATAAAAAGACATAGACTAACAGACTGGATGTGTAAACAAGACCCAGCATTTTCTGCATACAGAAAATGTACCTCAGTGACAAAGACAGACACTACCTCAGAGTAAAAGGTTGGAAAACAATTTTTCAAGCAAATGGTCCCAAAAAAACAAGTTCGAGTAGCCATTCTAATATCGAATAAAATTGACTTTTAACCGAAAGTCATCAAAAAGGATAAGGAAGGACACTCCATACTGTTCAAAGGAAATATCTGCCAAGATGAACTCTCAACTCTGAACATCTATGCTCCAAATGCAAGGACACCCACATTCATAAAAGAAACTTTACTAAAGCTCAAAGCACACATCACACCCCACACAATAATAGTTGGAGACTCCACCAGCCCACTCTCAGCAGTGGATAGATCATGGGAACAGAAACTAAATAGAGACACAGTGAAACTAGCAGAAGTTATGAAACAAATGGATCTACCAGATACTAATAGAACATTTCATCCTAAAGCAAAAGAATATACCTTCTTCTCAGCACCTCATGGTACCTCCTCCAAAACTGACCATATATTTGGTCACAGAACAGGCCTCAACAGATACAAGAAGACTCAAATAATCCCATGCATCCTATCAGATCATCATGGACTACGGCTGGTCTTCAATACCAACAAAAACAATGGAATACACGCATACAGATGGAAGCTGAACAATGCTTTTATTCAATGATAACTTGGTCAAGGAAGAAATAAAGAAAGTAAAGGTTTTTTAGAATTTAATGAAAATTAAGACACATCATACCAAAACTTATTGGACACAATGAAAGCAGTGGTAGGAGGAAAACTCATAGCTCTAAATGCCTCCAAAAATAAACTGAAGAGAGCTTTCAATAGCAGCTTGACAATACACCTCAAAGCTCTAGAACAAAAAGAAGCAAATACACCCAAGAGGACTAGATCACAGGAAATAATCAAACCAAGTAGAAACAAAAAACTATTCAAAGTATCAACAAAACCAGGAGCTGGTTCTTTGAGAAAATCGACAAGATATATAAACCCTTAGCCAGACTAACCAGAGGGCAGAGAGACAGTATCCAAATTAACAAGATCAAAAATGAAAAGGGAGACATAACAATGAATTATATCTTAAAATAACTTCTGTTTGTTTAATATCAACAGTTGAAAATAGTAGAAGCATGTTCTACAAACATCGTGGAAATATTATTGATAATTTTTCTCACTATGCTTGAAATTAGCTTTTTTTTTTTTTTTCTTTTTTTTTTTTGGTTTTTGGTTTTTAGATTTTGGTTTTTGGTTTTTGGTTTTTGGTTTTTTCGAGACAGGGTTTCTCTGTTTAGCCTTGGCTGTCCTGGAACTCACTCTATAGACCAGGCTGGCCTCGAACTCAGAAATCTGCCTGCCTCTACCTCCCAAGTGCTGGGATTAAAGGCATGCATTTTCTTAATGTTTAACTTCAGAGAGTTTTTGCTATTTCAAAACTTTTAAAATATACTTACTGATAAAAATAATTTCTCTCCTAGAAACACTGATAATCTTTTTTAAGTAATCTGATTGTTAGACAGTGTACACAGATACATAGTGCATTTTAAAAACTCTCTCACCATGTCAGGTGGTATCATATCAGGGATATTTGAATATATCTTTTAATGATTCATTTTTAATATTTTATGCTCTTTTACTACGCTTAACTCCCAAATAATATTTTGTATTTTTTGAGACAATTTAGTATTCAACATTAGATATAGGTTACTCAGTTAGGTACACTATTAAATATTCATTAATATTTTTAGGGTATGAAGGGATATGGCTATAAAAGTTGAACAAATTTTTATGTTATTTGATTCTTAAAATACTCAATATTATTATGTTTGATGTATAAAATGCATTTAAATAATAAAAAAATTTTGAAAAAAATAACTTTAAACAAATTCTAAGTCTAAATCTCTATATCACATTTGCATTGAAGATGTTATCTCTCCCCCCACTCTCCTCTCCAGTCTCTCATTCTTAAGCTGTGGATCTATTGGTCACTATAACAATATCTGTAGACTTGCTGACCCATAGCAACTTGTAAATTGTAGATGAACTAACTCCTTGCCCATAGAGATACTAACCCTTGATAGTAATGCTTGTCACCTGTCACCTAGCATAATGGTCTCAAGTTGAAGATGCTGTAATAAAAGGAAACTACAGGGCAATTCATGGTGCAATCCCAGATACCTTCATTCCAAGAGTTGGATCTGGGGTTTGTAGCATGTGCTGCGAACATGTGAGTAGTCTCTGAAGGATTAAGTGTATCCTCTGTTGATGAAATTTGAAAATATAAAAGAATTATTTCTGCAAGATTCAACAAAAGCATTTGGTACATTATGTATATTGGACAGCCACCTCTAAGTCCTGACTATTTGAGGAACTGCTTTTTGTGACACACATGGTCTTTTCTCATTTCCTGTTGCTACACTGGTGCAGAAAGGAGAGAGTTCTGATAGAACTGAGCAATAATCCTGATTGCTCTGATGTTTGGACCTTAGAAGAAACAGTCAACCAAGCAATAGGAGTGTAAAGAAAGTGCTAACTACGTATATTTAGCATGTTGGGTATATGGGGCCCACTATGTGGTCCTGCCAAACTTTCCATATGCCTTCAACTGTTCGAAATGAAACACTGCAGGGGAAGAAAGAACACGGGCTTCCTGTAGTTTAGTTACAATAAGAACTGAAAGCTGGCTACTAGCCTGGGCATTCGGCCTAAGAGACCCGAGTAAACGAAGCGCTAGTAGTCTGCTAGAAAGGCAGTGACTAAAGCAGGCTTCAGGAAACAAGAGAAAAGAGCTTTAGATGGTGAGTTTAGAACGTTCTCATGTGGAGTTTGCTACAAATAGGGGATGAGAAACAGATGAGGCTTTGTAACTGGGGTTTAGGGCAGAAGCCCTACTTTCTGCAGTCAGAGCAAGTTATTCTGCGGAACCTAACATGCCATTAAAAATGTATGTTAATGGGACAAGCCATGATTCAAAGCAGAGAGAGATTCGAACAGATACATCAGGAAGAGGAACAAATTAGGGGTCCAGTGACCCCAAGTTCACTTTCAAGGTAGTGACGTGAGCATTAGGTTTAAAGAGAAACAAATTTGGAGCCAGAGTATGTGTAATTAATTAGTCCTAGTTAAGGTGGTCCTCCCAGCATTTTCTCAACTCCAGTTCGGAAGGCGGATAAGGCAGGTTTGGTTGACAGATGCTCCTTAGAGATTAGCATGTATAGGAATGTGACCCAAAGTAAATAGAAAGACACAACTGAGATAGAGGTAACAGGCTTTCATCCTGCCTTCAGCTTCACCATTAAAATAAATCCCAGCCAGGTGTGGTGGCACACACCATTAATCCCAACACTAAGGAGGCAGAGGTAGGAGGAACTCTGTGAGTTCAAGACCAGCCTGGTCTACAGAGTTCCCTGACCTGCCAAGATTCCATAGTGAGATCTTGCCTCAAAAAACAAAACAAAACAATACAAAATCCCAAACAAAAAACAAACAAACAAACAGCAACAACAACCTAAGATAAATTTAATAAAAAGTAAACAACATTTGTGCTTCAACGTTCTTGATTTAAAAAAAAAAAGTCGAAGCATTTGTTAGAAAAAGGACTTCAGCGACATCCCACTGACACCCCTCTCCCATTGTTATAACTGGCTGTGAGTTTTCAGTTTCTCTTCCTTCTCTATGCTTACAAAGAGTTGGAGGCAGCCTAATCCCATGGAAGTAGTATGCCTTAGAAACTCCTAGGAGCTCCCTCCTAGGGGGCTCTATCTGGAAGGTGTGGGAGGCTGTGTTTTCAGAACTGCACCACACTCCACGTGGCATTAATAAGTCACTGTGGTGGTTTGAATGAGAATGGTCTCCCATAGGCTCATATATTTGAATGCTTGGCTCCCTAGGACACATTTTGAAGGCGTGGACTTGTTGGAGAAAGTACGTCACTTTCTCAAAAGAGAAGACTTTGTGGTTCCGAAAGCCCACACCAGGTGCAGTTTCCCTTTGTCTCTGACTGCAGTTGGCAGATTAGATGTGAGCTCTCAGCTACTGTTCCAGGACCATATCTCCATATCTACCTACAGCCACATTCCATGCTGGGATGATAACTCTGAAACTGTAAGCAAGCCCCCAATTAAACACTTTTATAAGTTGCCTTGATCATGGTGTCTCCTCCCAGCTTGGCACAAAATGGAGGACTTCCTTTACTATCAGGGCTTTCCTTTCTCTGATGTTGTCTGGGGATCCTGACTTTCAACATCCTCTACCTGGGGAAGGTTGAGTAGTCCTTTGCAGATCTACAAACTCCCTTCTCTCCCTGATAAAAAACCATGTAGCAAGTACCTGGTATCCTTGGAATGCCTCTCAATACAAATGTGCCATCCATAGAACTTTAAATTCTAGGCAATAATTTTCATTTATCCTGACACTCCTTCCTACTCTCCAAAGTCCATATATATCTCTGGTTCACCCTGAGTAAAATGCCCACAAGTAAATAGAATTAAATCACATTCTTGTTTCCCTTTTGTACCCCAACTCCTCCCAGAGATCCCCCCTTCAATACCTACAATATCTTTGTCATATTCTTTAAAATTTATAAAATATTATTATAACAATAAAAATGAGTATTGTAAAAGTTGTTTGATATAAAACAACAATCAATTGAACAGTCTTATGTAGATGCTTGTCTACAGCATAAAATTTACATGGGCCTGATGCCTTGGCATCATCCTTCCAGCAATGACCTGGGCTTACAGCCTGAATGTATATGACCTTCAGAAGGGCTCTTATTCTGGAAAACTTGGTTTATAGTAAAGATTTCCTACCTCCCTGAAGCTCTGTAGCCTTCTCATTTGTGATACTGTGAGGTCTCTCTCAGAAATCCCTTAGTGATAAGACAGTAATTCCCAGTGCTACCAAAATCCTACATCTGACTGTTATAAGAATCAGTGAGCAACGACTCTCCCTTGAAGTATCTGCACCGCGCTTGGGAATGTCTTACTTTCTTCTGAGCTCCTCCTCTATTTCTCCTAAGCCTATGTTAAAATACTTTTATTAAGATCTCCACTTTTTTTTTTTTAATAACCTGGCTATCCCTGAAATGTTCAGAGCACCAAAGTCTAAATATTAATGTGAACTGCGTCAGAGTCCCTAAAACTCTAGGGGAATTCCACGGTCCATGTGTGTGTGAGAGAGAGAGAGACAGAGAGAGAGAGAGAGAGACAGAGAGAGACAGAGAGAGAGAGAGAGAGAGAGAGAGAGAGAGAGAGAGAGAGAGAGAGAGAGAGAGAGGAGAGCAATGTCTCTTTCACCTGTTCCCCAACATACTGGCGCTATCTTAAAATAGTAACAAGGCTGAGGACAGAGCTCAGTGGTAGAGCATGTGGGTCAGCATGTATAAGTCCCTAGGGACAAAAGTCAGGAGCACACGTAAGTACAGTTCTTAAACATCCTGCCCACTTTCAACCTCATAGCTGAAAAACTTGATCACTGTGATGCTTCAGCGTGTTTCTCTTAGGAGTGAGTAACACATCTTCCCACACAAACAACAGCCAAGAGCTCCAAGAGAGTGTTCATGACCCCAAGCAGTTCTAGTGGAGAACTACTTCCCTCCTCTAGCTCTAGAAACTACAGCTGAGAGCTGAAGCCTGTCACTCAGCAAACCACTAGCACTAACTGAAAAACAGGTTCGTGCCAAAAGATGAGAACACAAGCCTTCTCACATCTGGACTCTAACCCAAGCTTCATGCTCCAGTAGTGGTACGAACAAGCAACACGATCATAGCTATGCTATAAGATTAGTGGTGCGTTTGGGACTGGTGGATCTATTCACTGTATTATTTTGTGTACTTTGATACTTTGACATTTGAGAGTCTTCCTGATCCTGCATACACTGCCAGATCAAGACCAAGTTAACTTCTGAAGATGGGAGAGCTCATCTGTATGTGAAAACAAACCAACCCAACCCAGTGAGCAACCATCTTTAGACTGCAGACGACTGTTCAGCTGCCCTTACCACTCCAGGGCCCAGCGCTGGGTCAACTCAGAGTAGCCCTTGAGCCAACTGAAATTATTCAAACTAACTTGACTGTCAGGCTTCTTACCATCTTAGCTTTGTTTGTGAAAATAAAAATAAGAGCTTTTGTCTGCGTGCCCTCACTCCCTCTTCCTGGTGCACCTGCCATACTCTATTATAAATACCTTCTCCCACTTGGCATTTGTGAATATAGAAATTTCTTCCTTCATCAATCAGAACAAGAATTTCTGGAAAGAAGTTGAGATGACAAAGGCTGATTGACTGATAACTTTTTTTTTTTTTTTT
>JADRCD010209220.1:1415-17205 GCA_019843815.1 Montemys delectorum | reverse complement strand
TATGGAGCAGAGACTGAAGGAAGGACAAGCCAGCCTAAATATAGCTATCTCCTGAGAGGCTCTGACAATACCTGACTAATATAGATGTAGAGACTCACAGTCATTCATTGAACTGAGTACATGGTCCCCAATGAAGGAGTTAGAGAAAGGATCTATGGAGCTGAAAGCTTTGCAGCCCCTTAGGACGAAAAATAATATGAACTAACTAGCACCCTCAGAGCTCCCAGGGACCCAACCACCAACCAAGGACTATACATGATGGGACTGAATGTTTTGGCAGCATGGGTATAGTAGAGGATTGCAAATTCGATCATCAATAGGAGGAGAGGACTTCGGCCTTGTGAAGGTTCTATGTCCCAGTGTAGGAGAATGCCAGGGCCAATAAGTTGTAGAGGATGGGGTGGCAGGCATGGGGAGGAGGGAGGGAACAGAGATTTGTTCTTGTTGTTTTTGTTTGTTTGTTTGTCTGTTTGTTTTTTGGAGGGGAAACTGGGAAAGGAGAAATTTACATGTAAATAAAGAAAATATCTAAAAAAAATTTAATCACACAAAAAAAATGTATTTTCTCTTTATCCTAAGAAAAGACATTCCAAATATAAAATACACCTATTGCTGCTATGCACGGGTCCAGCCAGTAGAGACCTGTTTCCACCAGGAGTGCCTTCACTCCCACTTTCTCTCCAATAATTGTGTGGAGTGAGGCTGGACATAAGCAAACAGAACACGTGAACAGTGGAGCAGCTGAATCAGGATCCTTAAGGTCTGCCATCTGCTCCCCTGAGCTGAGGCTGATCTACAGCCCATGGTGCACGGGTCCCACCAGGAGAGACCTGTTCTCCCAGGAATGCTTTCACTCTTGGGCTCAGAGGTGAGATATCCACTTTCTCTCCAATAACTCTGTGGAGCAGGGCTGCAAGAAACACCCTGGGCATAAGAACAGTGGAGCAGCTGGGGCAGGATCCTTACAGTCGACATCTGCACCAAGAGCTTGTGCTGTTCCAGAGCCCTCTATACACAAGTTCCACCAAGAGAGAGCTGGTCTCACAAGAGTGCTGACACAGGCTTACAGACCCACAAGAGGAACAAGCTCCAGCCAGAGACAGCAAGAACATCTAACACCAGAGATAACCACATGGCAAAAGGCAAACCCAAGAATCTTACCAACAGAAACCAAGACTACTTGGCATCATCAGAACCCAGTTCTCCCACCGCAGCAAGTCCTGAATACCCCAAGACACTGGAAAGCAAGATGTGGATTTAAAATCATATCCTATTATGATAGAAAATTTTAAGAAGGACATAAATAACTCCTTTAAAGAAATACAAGAGAACAGAGGTAAACAGGTACAAGCCCTTAAAGAGAAAACACAAAAGAAAACTTAAAGAATTACAGGAAAACACAAACAGGTGAAAGAATTAAAACCATCCAGTATCTAAAAATGGAAGTGGAAACAATAACGAAATCACAAAGAGAGACAACTCTGGAGATAGAAAACCGAGGAAAGAGTCATAGATGCAAGCATCTCCAACAGTATACAAGAAATAGGAGGCAGAATCTCAGGTACAGAAGATACCATAGAAAACGTTGACACAACAATCAAAGAAAATGCAAAATGCAAAAAGATCCTAACTCAAAACATCCAGGAAATCCAGGACACAATGAGAAGACCAAATCTAAGGATAATAGATATCAAAGAGAGTGAAAATTCCCAACTTAAGGGGCCAGTAAATATCTTAAACAAAATTATAGAAGAAAACTTCCCTAACCTAAAGAAAGAGATGTGATGAACATACAAGAAGCCTACAGAACACCAAATAGATTGGATCAGAAAAGAAATTCCTCCCGCCGGGTAATAATCAAAACACAGAACACACAAAACAAAGAAAAAATATTAACAGCAGTAAGGGAAAAAGATCAAGTAACATATAAAAACAGACTTATTAGAATTACACAAGACTTCTCGCCAGAGACTATGAAAGCTAGAAAATCCTGGTCAGATGTCACACAGACCCTAAGAAAACACAAAGGGGACCTCATAAAATTGCAAAGCTTCTGTAAGGCAAAGAACACTATCAATAGAACAAAACAGCAACCAATAGATTAGGAAAAAAGTTCTTTGCCAGTCCTACATCCGATAGAGGGCTAATATCCAATATATACAAATACTTCAAGAATTTAGACAGCAGAAAAACAAATAACCCTAGTAAAAAATGGGGTACAGAGCTAAACAAGGAATTCTCAACTGAGGAATACCAAATAGCTGAGAAGCACCTAAAGAAGTGTTCAACATCCTTAGTCATCAGGGAAATACAAATCAAAACAAGGCTAAGATTCCTCCTCACACCAGTCAGAATGGCTAAGATCAAAAATTCAGGTGACAGCAGAGGCTGGTAAGGATGTGGAAAAAGAGGACCATTCCTTCATTGCTGGTGGAATTGCAAGCTGGTACAAACTCTCTAGAAATCAGTTTGGTGGTTCCTCAGAAAATTGGACATAGTACTACCCAAGGACCCAGCAATACTACTCCTGGGCATATACTTAGAATATCCTCTAGCATGCTCCACTATGTTCATAAGAGCCTTATTTATAATAGCCAGAAGCTAGAAAGTTACCAGATGTCCCTCAACAGAGAAATGGATACTGAAAATGTCGTACATTTACACAAGGGAGTACTACTCAGCTATAAAAAACAATGACTTCATGAAATTCATAGGCAAATGGATGGAACTAGAAAATATCATCCTGAGTGAGGCTACCCAATCACAAAAGAACACACATTGTATGCACTTACAGATAAGTGGATATTAGCCCAGAAGTTCAGAACACCCAAGATACAATTCACAAACCACATGAAACTCAAGAAGAAGGATCGCCAAAGTGTGAATACTTCCAGCCTTCTTAGAAGGAGAAACAAAATACCCATGGAAGGAGTTACAGAGACACAGTGTGGAGTAGAGACTGAAGGAATGACCATCCAGAAACTGCCTCACCTCAGGATCCATCCCATATACAGTCACCAAACCCAGACACTATTGTGTATACCAACAAGTACTTGCTGACAGAGCCTATTGTAGCTGTCTCCTGAGAGGCTCTACCAGTGCCTGAGAAATACAGAGGTGGATGCCCTCAGCCAACCATTGGACTGAGCACAGGGTCCCCAATGGAGAAGCTAGAGAAAAGACCCAAGGAGCTGAAGGGGTATACAGCCCCATAGGAGGAACAACAATAAGAATTAACCAGTACCCCTAGACCTCCCAGGGACTAAACCACCAACCATAGAGTACAGATCGTGGAACTCATGACTCCAACTACATATGTAGAAGAGGATGGCCTTGTCAGTCATCAATGACCAAGAATCATCTCTCTACTCTTGGTCCTGTGAAGGCTCTATGCCCCAGTGTAGGGGAATGCCAGGGCCAGGAAGCAGGAGTGGGTAGGTTGGTGAACAGGGGGAGGGGAAACCAGGAAAAAGGATAACATTTGAAATGTAAATAAAGAAAATATCCAATAAAAAAGTTTAATACAAAACAAGAAAAAGGAATTGTCAGATGAGAAATTTAAGACAAGAATCTAGAGGAAGAACTGAAGAAACCATGGAGAAGGATGCTTACTGGCTTGTTTATTGTGACTTACTTGGTCTGCTTTCTTATACCACCCAGGATCACAAGTCCATGTGCAGTACCACCCACAGTGAGCTGGGTCCTTCCACACTAATGATTAATCAAGAAAATGCCCCCACAGACTTTCTCCTTTTTTTCCCATTACTGTTAACCATTTTGTTAAGAGTTTTTATTTTATTTTATTTTATTTCATTTTATTTTATTTACATTTCAAATATTATCCCCTTTCCAGACTTCCCCTCTACAAACCCCCTATCCCACTCGCTGCCTTAGCATTCCTCTACACTGGGGTATCAAGCCTTCACAGAACCAAAGACCTCCTTAAACTCTTTCATTCCTTTCCGTATCTCTTCCATGTACTCAGTCCAATGGTTGGCTGCAAGCATCCACATCTGTATTGGTCAGGATCTGGCAAAGCCTCTCAGGAGACAGCTCTCTCAAGCTCCTCCCAGCAAGCACTTCTTGGCTTCAGCAATAGTGTATGGGTTTGGTATCTGCATGTGGGATGGATCCCAGGTAGGGCAGTCTCTGGGTGGCCTTTCCTTCAGTCTCTGCTCCACTCTCTGTCCCTGTATTTCCTTTATACAGGAGCAACTCAGCATTAAAATTTTGGAGCTGGGTGGGTGGTCTCATCCCTCAACCAGGGGAGTTGGGGGGACCATGCCTAACCTCTGGATGTGGTCTCGACAGGTTCTCTCTCCCCTTTGTGGGGTATTTCAGCTAATGTCATACCCATGTCATCCTGGGAGGCTCTTGCTTTCCTGGCATCTGAGACTTTCATGTTGCTACCCCCAGTTCCCTATCCACCATTGCTACATACCTCTGTTCAATTTTCTGACCCTCTATACATGTCTTCCATCTCCTTCCATACCTGGTTCTTCCCCTCTTTTTCCCTTCCCCCTCTTCTCTTCCTCATAAGTTCCTCTTGCATTCTACTTCCCTTGATTATTTTGTTTCCCCCTTCTAAGTAAGACTGAAGCATCCACTTTGATCTTCCTTCCTCTTGTGCTTCATGTGGTCCATGAGTTGTATTGTGGGTATTCCACACTCTTTGCCTAATACTCACTTATCAATGAATACATACCATGTGTGATCTTTTGTTACTGAGTTACCTCATTTAAGATATTTTCTAGATACATCCATTTGCCTGTGAACCTCATGAACCCCACAGACTTTCTTATAGGCAACCTAATGGAGTCATTTTCTCAGTTATGGTTCCTCTTCTCAAATAACTTTAGCTTGCACCAAGTTGTCAAAACCAACCAAGACAATAGACCTCCTATTTAACTCTATTCACTTAGTGATTTTACTTGTTTCCTCCCAAGGTAGTTTATTTGAATTCTTCACTATCATTGATGAAGGCTTTAAGAGGTTGTCCAGACAGACAGGAGAGTGGTATATTAGGCTAGTTATTCAGGAAGCTGTGGCAGAAGGATTATGATTTAGAAGCTAGTGTTGTCCATATAGCAAGATCCTATCTAAAAAACAACAAAACAAGCAAACAAACAAAAAATGCCCAGTGAGGTACAACTGTAGGAACCATCCATACTATACACAGAAACAATATCAGACAACTACTGGAAGATACAGATATGATTTGAAAATCACTAAATCTCACAATTCAATTGGGAAAAGTCTTTTGGATCACCAATGGAAATAAAAAAAAAAAACAGGCCTATTTCTCCACTCTCAGCATTCCTTTGTTGCCTGTAATTTTCTGTGTAGAGTTAAAGCCTCATGGCCTTCCCCTATCCACTTTAGCATGTCTATTGTTGTCTTTATCCTGATCACATTTCAGCAGTCATATTGGTAAGACTTTATAAATGCAGCTTCTGAGATTTCTAGGACACAAAATCTCATAGCACACTTCCTCTTCCTCTAAGTATACCAATTGGCTATCCAATACGTGTGTGTGTGTGTGTGTGTGTGTGTGTGTGTGTGTGTGTATGTGTGTGTGTGTGTGTGTGTGTGTGTGTGTGTGTATGTGCAAAAAGAGCCCATGAATGTAAAAGGGACCAAGGAGAGGTATATGAGAAAGTTTGTAGGAACAAAAGGGAAACAAAAATGATATAATTTCAAAAATGAAGGGAAAAAAAAGGTCATGTTCTGAGAGGCTGTCACTCAATTCTAGTTGACCAACATCTGTAAGTTACAGCTCATCATCTCCTGAGCAGGTATAATTCTTTTGTCTCTACTTTAGTTTCACCCATATTCTAATTCTGTTTTCTAGATGTCAGTTCCATGTCCAACCAATTTTCTGCATTAATCCTTAAATATTAGACACCATTTATCACATCCTCCTACTAAGTGATATCTTTCTATAAAAAATAAGAAGTCCATATGAGAGTGTGCGTGCTTATTCTTTATCTTGATCTCTCCTACATATGTTGCTGATTATCTATTTTTTATCAAATATTGGTTAAGTACCAAATGCTCCCAGGCAAGCAGACAAGAAAATTGTCATCACAAAGCCTAAATTCTAGTGAGACAGAAGATATAGAAGTAACAATAAATAATGCTAAAAATACTGAAATGTAAATGCAATCTTGGGTGAATATTTTTATGATTTGCAATATCTATAAAACACAAAGATTATGTATAAAAAAACAGAGCAGAAAGGGTAATTTATATAAGACAAAAGCTCAGCGGGTGGAAAAATAAGACCTCTCCAAACCCCTCAAGTCAATACTATAAAGTATCCATGGGAGAGAAGGCAAATGGGAGAAATGACACTGGAGAGACAAACAGATCCAAAAGCATGACATGGGATTTGCATTCAGAATGCAATAGTTTTCATTATGACTTTCAATGTGGCAGTTGTAAGAAGGAAAGACATACAATCAATCTGATATCTTTTATCATTTCAACATTCATCCATTCTATCCTGCTACAATGGGACTTCTCACCTTCAAGATCTTTCTTAACATTTTGGCTGGACTCACCATTATTACAGAGATACATATAGAGGTCCAGACAAGGATAGAAACAGGTAATTCAGGAGCCTCTTGGGAAGAGAAGTGATGGAGACTCAACTCAATATGGTCACGGAAGAAACTAGGATGTATGGACATATTTGAAGTGTGCGAGTAAAGAAAATCCAGACAGGAAGTGTCTTCCAGCAGTCATGGATAGTGAGAGAAGGTGGAGAATGAGGGGTGAACTCCAAACTTTTCATTAGAACCAACAGACCAGCCATGCTATCTTTTGAGAAGTAAGACACTAGATGAGAAGGGTGGATATCCAAGAAATCCTACTGGGATAGGAATAGTGTACAAATCTGGAGAAGAGGTCTAGTCTAAAGATGTAACATGTGGTTATCAGTGTATAAACTCTAAAGTCATGGATACGAGGAAGAAAACTTAGGGATCTCAGAGAGAAGCACAGGGAAGCTCAGCTCTGAGGATCCATCACTCAAAGGGAAAATGATGAGAATCATCAGTGGAGAAAGGAGAAAAAGTAGAGAAGATGTTCAAGAAGGAAGGGAGAACACATTTGTCAACATTTATTGAGAAAAAGAGCAGGCTGAGAGTGAAATGATCTTCTAATATAGAACCGATATTATGCCAAAAACAGTGGTCAGAGAAGAGTAAAAATAGATGTAAATTATTTTAGGAACTGTAATAAAATGGAAAGTGAAAACCAGGTTTGTGGAAAACAAAGCATCATTTAGTTTGCTAGTGGACTGAAGAGATGGTTCAGTGATTAAGAGCACTGACTTTGGTCTGGGCCAGCTGATGCCCTGAGCAGACCTTGGGTGCAAGCTCCACAGCCAGTCCCACAACACCCAGAGGAAGCTCCACTCCCAGGCACTCTAACATGCCCAGGATCAGAAGTGAGAAGGGCACAACATCTGTCCCAACACTGGGAGTAACCCCGACCAGCAGGACCTAGGCCAGTGGCTCGGGTTCCTTCAGATCTGTCTGTGCAGGTTCCCTGAGCAGACCTTGGGCACAAACTCCACAGCCAGTCCCACAACACCCAGAGGAAGCTGCACTCCCAGGCGCTCTGACACACCCAGGATCAGAGGTGAGGAAGAACCAACATGTGTCTCAATATTGGGAATAACTGGGACCAGCAGGACCCAGACACACAGGAACTCTACCAGCCCAGTGGCTCAGGTTCCTTCAGGTCTGTCTAGGCCAGTGCCCTGAGCAGACCTTGGGCACAAACTCCGCAGCCAGTCCCACAAGAGCAGAAGGAAGCTCGACTCTCAAGCACTCTAACAAGCACAATATCACAGGATCCCAGAATTACAGGATCACAGAGACAGCTTGACTCTGAGGAGTTCTGACACAACCAGGATCACAGGAAGGACAGACTCCAGTCAGATTTTAGCAAGGGCAGGTAGCACTAGAGATAACCAGATGGTGCAGGGCAAGCATAAGAAAATAAACAACACAAACCAAGACTACTTGGCATCATCAGAACCCAGTTCTCCCACCATAGCAAGTCCTAGACACATCATCACACTGGGAAAGCAAGATTCAGATCTAAAATCACTTCTCATGATGATGATACAGGACTTTAAGAAAGACATAAATAGCACCCTAAAGAAATACAGGAGAACACAGGTAAATAGCTAGAAGCCCTTAAAGAGGAAACACAAAAATCCCTTAAAGAACTACAGGAAAACACAATCAAACAGGTGAAGGAAATGAGCAAAACCATCCAGAATCTAAAAATGGAAACAATAAAGAAATCAGAAAGAAAAACAACCTTAGAGATAGAAAACCTAGGAAACAGATCAGGAGTCATAGATGCAAGCATCACCAACAGAATACAAGAGATAAAAGGGAGAATCTCAGGGACAGAAGACACCATAGAAAACATTGACACAAACAGTCAAAGAAAATGCAAAAAGCAAAAAGCTCCTAACCCAAAACATCCAGGAAATCCAGGATGCAATGAGAAGAGCAAACCTAAGGATAACAGGTATAGAAGAGAGTGAAGACTCCCAATGTAATGAGCCAATAAATATCTTCAACAAAATTATAGAAGAAAACTTCCCTAACCTAAAGAAAGAGATGCCCATGAATGTACAAGAAGCCTATAGAACTCCAAATAGACTGGACCAGAAGAGAAATTCCTCCCATCACATAATAATAAAAATACCAAATGCACTAAACAAAGAAACAATTTTAAAAGCAGCAAAGGAAAGAGGTCAAGTAACATATAAAGGCAGGCCTATCAGAATTACACCAGACTTCTCACCAGAGACTATGAAAGCTAGAAGATCCTGGGCAGATGTCATACAGATGCTAAGAGAATACAAATGCCAGCCCAGGCTACTATACCCAGCAAAACTCTCAGTTACCATAGATGGAGAAAACAAGATATTCCATGACAAAATGAAATGTACACAATATCTTTCCACAAATCCAGCCCTACAAAGGATAATACATGGAAAGCATCAACAGAAGGAGCAAAACTACACTCCAGAAGAAGCAAGAAAATAAGCTTTCAACAAATCCACACAAACATAATTCCACCTCTAACAACAAAAACAACAGGAAGTAACAATTACTTTTTCTTAATATCTTAATATGAAAATTAATATTACCAACATATCCTAATTGATTGAAATCCAAAATTATGAGGAATTAGAAATTTGTTGACTGTCATCCAATGGTCTCTCTAATCTGACAATTGGAGAAATAGGTCCAATATTGTACAATTCATATACACTTTCAGCTTGTTTGTATGTGACAGTGTCTTGCTGTATATAACATAATGGTCTTGAAATCTTGCTTCTTCTTTCTCAGTCTCTCTATTAGTAGTATTGTTTATTTCATGTCTTTACACTATACTATGGTTTTCAGAACAGCTTACATATTTCAAAAGTATTTATTCACCCAAAAGAAACATAGACAATTAAATTGGGAGGTGGCTTGTAAGAGAACAATAAAGATAGAGACTGAATGCTTTGCTTGAGGTTTGTAACTCTTGTATCAAATTTGAAGAAGAGGATTTTATAAGTTACTCTTTCTCGGAGATGAATGCTTTTCCAAATTATCACAGGCAATGAACCAGATTCTTACCCTTCTCTAATGTCTGTGCCACCCTCCAAGCGGAACCATTGTTCACAGAAACAGTTGGTGAATGACTTTATGGATAGACCATCTTAAAATACACATCATTTCTTAAATGAATGTAACCTGTTCTCTGTGGCCTGAGAATAAAGTCACTCACTCAAGTCAAATAGCTTTGACCATAGCAGGAAGTCTATATTCAAAAATCGTGCCTGCAATTCATTCCTTGGCGAAGCAGAACTGTCAACTCTCAGCTTAGCCACGATGGAGGTAAAATCCTTGGGTGATGTGAGGGCCATTGAAGTACAGCCTTATTACAATGAAATCCAATGTCTAAATATTGTTCTTATTTTGGACTTGTAACACAGTAAGAGATTTTAAGCTCTACTAAATACAAAACAAACAAACAAAAGTACTTTATATATTTATGTTCATTTAAGAAAATATTAGTAGTTATGTATTATTTTAAAATATACAGTTAATATGTTTGGAGTTATTTAAAATTTATATTGAGAAAAACATATGTATTTTCAGTATTGCTGTAGACAAGCATCTACATAAGACTGTTAAATTCTTGTTGTTTTTTATCAAACAACTTTGATAATACTCATTTTTATTGTTATAACATTTTATAAATTTTAAAGAATATGACAAAAAAGGTATTGAAGGTATTGAAGTGTGGGTCTCTGGGAGGAGTTGGGGTACAAAAGAGAAACAAGAATGTGATTTAATTCTATTATCTTTTCTCATCATAATGCAATAAAACTTAAACCAATCAAAAAACAAAACAAAGCAAAACAAACAAACAAACAAAAAAACAAAAAGAGCACTGACTTCTCTGCCTGAGGACCCAGAGTTCATTCCTAACCTTCATATGGTAGCTCACACCTGCCTACTTCCAGATTTCTGATACTTTTCTGCCTTCAATGAGCACCAGTCATGTACACAGTACACAGACATACATGTAGCAAACGCTTGTACACACAAGTAATAAAATAATTTTGTTTAAAAAAAAAGAAAAAGTTTGCTAAGGGGGGAAAAAAAAGCAAAGAACACAGATTTTAATTAGGAAGGGTTTGAAGTTAAAGGAGAATCAATCCCCTCCCCCTACTGCAAGATGAACGTGTGGATATCTAAGAATTAAAAGGCAGCGACTGAAGCAGGCATGTTGAACCTACTCCAGAGGTTCCATACTCTCTTCAGTAGAAGGCTGAGCTCCTGCAGTGGTGCCCTGGGGCTTCTGCAGATTCCTTCCTTACAGCAAAAGTTACTCAAACTTAATCCATCTTATGAAGAAGGGCTTAAAATAAGATGTCATTTGAAAGATAATTGATCAAAGGAGAACAAAAGGTAACGAAGAAATCTTAGCATATCAGCTTATTAATGTCAGAGTACCTGACAAAGCCATAGATAGTGGGTACTCTTAATTATGCCCTACAATGGATCCTCAGGCAGAACATGATGATGAATTGTGCTGGCTGCACAGGCTCAGGATACTAAACAAGTTTGTCATTGTTTCCCAGCCTCCTGGCAATGATAAATTACGTCACTTCTTCTACTAAATCCTTCAGGAACTTCAATATGATCAAACCTTGATTTTTCAATAATTTTAATTAATATATTCCATAGTCAATAAGACTGATAAACTTGAGACACCTCAAACCTGTTTTAATAAAACTGACTCACAAAATAGGAAGGCAAGAAACCTGAATATAGACCTTGACAGCTGTGCAGACTAACTCTGTGTATTCAGTAAACAGTGGATCTCATAAAGAAATTTCCTGAGTTTGTAGATATGCAAAATAAAGACATGAACAGTGTTTTTAATTAAGAAAATAAAATTCAAGGACACAGCTTATTTTTTTTTAATGTGAATAAAAACAGGTGGAACAACATGAAAGAGTAGTCATTTCATGAAAAATCTGTTACTGAATTAATAACAGGAGATTTTTTTCTGAAGGACTTTTTAGAAAGGGCATGATGATATTTATAACCTCCAGTAACCTACTTAAGTATGCATTTTTGTGTAGATTAATAAGCTTGGCTCTGTACTCCATACTCATCGTCACTGGCTCTTTTCTTTACCATAGAATAGCTCCTATTTGTGCTGGACACATTTGTTGTGAAAAACTGTCATATGCACTGGAGGATTCTTCACAGTATCCTCAGGCTCGATTGACATTCTAGATGCTGGTAGCAATGCTCCTCTGTCACAAGTTTCAATAACCAAAAATGCCAGGGCCAGTGAAGTGGCTCCATAAATAAAGGAATGACAGCAAACAACCTGAGTTCGATACCGGAGACCTCATGGTGAGTGGAGTGAGTTGATTCCTTTAGTTGTCCTCTGACATCCATTCCACACTGTGGAACGCACGCACACACACACACACAGACACACACACACACACACACACACACACACGAGAGAGAGAGAGAGAGAGAGAGAGAGAGAGAGAGAGAGAGAGAGAATACATTTCAATAAAATGTAATGATAAATTTTTCTAAATATGTTCAGACTTTTTTACCCCAAGGGGTGCAATCACTGCACTCTGAACTAATGAGGTAAAACACTGAGCAGTTTCTTCCTCTTGTTCTGAGCTGCTATTTTCATAGTTCTCAAGGAGGCTCTTGGACTCTCATTGAACAGACTAGGGTACTGTGACATTCGGAATCGGCTGCTCCAGTAACTGTAATAGAGGAGGAAATAAACACATCTAGGATGTAACTAAATAGCATGACAACTGGCTCAATTCATGCAAATAATGTCCAAAACCCAGAACAATTCCACTGCCTTGCCTGATCATAAAAGAAAGCTATTGACCTTCATGTGGGGAAATGGCAAATAAGAGCACTTTTTAAAATACTGTTATATCATAGTCCTTCTATTAAAATCAGAAGCCTTGCAAGGCTACATGAAAAGCCTTGTCAAGACATTAAAGGCAGGCAGCTCATGTTTGGCTGTGTCCATTTTACATGTTGTTGTGTATTATCGTACTAGTTCTAAAATGAAATGTCAGTGAGAAAAAATACCAAAAGGGCAATGTTTTGAGGTAGAGCTAAGCTGCCACCTAGAGAAAATAGAAATGACAGCACCATGGCCATCTATATGTATTGCAAGGAAATCAATGGCCTATTGCCTTGTAACTCAAAGGCCCACAAGCCTTGTGAAACATCTTAACATCATATTCTTAAGCTATATGTATTCATTTTCTTTAACTATGATTTTGGAATTTTGGGGTACAATTGGGCTAACACAGTCTTTTAGACGTTGAAAACAATACCTATCTCCACTGAACAAAAGCAGAGGAACTATGTGGAGGACACCGTATTGTGACCATGGCAAACGGCTGCAGTCAGGTGCTAAGGTTTTAATTGCCAGGTAGAAAATCTGTTCCTGAAAATGAATTTGAAGAACAATGAGTGAGATCAATTGACAGATGTTTTTCAATGTTTATCACCTTTCCAATAACAATCATTCCTTCAAATGAAATCAAATTTACAACATTATGGCAGGTAAAACCAAGTAGAAGCCTTAAGTTGGGGGAATGAAAGGTTGCTTATACAGCCCAGTGGAAATAAATGGTAGGAATCAGAAATCTAAAAATAACTTGAGTTTGAGCTAAAGCATACAGCATATCCAAAATTCCTGGGGATATATGAGTCTCTTTTTCTAACTGTAATAGTATAATTGAACACTCATTAGGTTCTCCAGACCATAAACCATTGCCTGGTTAAGGTAGGCATTTGGGAAGCTAAATGAACTCTCTTAGGCCATGAGGGTCCCATTTAGTAAATTACTACTTCAGTGCACTGCACGACACCCTTGTGGCCTGGTAGTGGATTCCAAAAGAGCTTAATTTACACACTGGGAGAATCTGGTGCTCATTAGGAGAAGAGAAGGATGCCTGCTCAAATATCACATAGAACAGAAAGTACCATGCCCACCCAAAAGGGAAGCGGCCTGGAGAGTCAGATGTCACTGTCTCAGAACAGTAGCTCTGCATGATGCAGCCTGCAGCTGCCCAATCACAAGACATGAGATTTCACCTTGTATTTTGAGTTATTTATTGTGCCTCTTTCTTGATAGTGTTCTCAGCAGTTTTGCACAGAGTGATAGGTTCACTGGTTCCAAAAGGTTTTTAAGTTGGGAAGGTACACTTCAAAGATATATGTTTGCATGCACCTGTACCAGTCAGTGAATAAAATCAAATTATTTAGGGATAAAATTTCTCTTTTTCTCTTGATTTTACTATGTATTTCAACAATGTTCAATGTTTTGCCAAGAGTTTGCCTTCCAGAATACATCAGAAAGCATCTGCCCTTACATTCAAATTTATCTAAAAATAACACATTTCTTTCTAACAATGCCAAATTGTATTTCCTTTACTCAAAGCCTCATCTGTGAAAAACATAGTTGTTTGGTGACTTTCTTGTAAGAACCATTATTTGAAGATAAAACAATGCCTTAGTGTGGAGGGGCATCTAGAATGAAAATCCTGTGGTAATTAGGCCATGCATATCTTTGTTTTCCTTTTATGGAAAATAGATATTTTTCTCACATAATATATCCTGATTATATTTTCCTCTCCCTCTATTCCTCCCACTTCCTCCCCACATCCTCTCCCATTAATATGATATGATATGACAAAAACTAACAGACCAGAATAGGACAAAACACCCAAAAGGAAAAGAGCCCAAGAAAAGGCTCAAGAAACAGAGATATACTCATTCACACATTTGCGAATCCCATAAAAACACTAAACTGGAAGGCATAACTATGCAAAGGACCTGTAGGGTGAAAAGAAAGGAGAAAAAATATGTAAGTAAAATAAGACTAAACTATATATAGGAAGAGAGAAAGGCCTGACATTACGAGTATAGGGCATCCAGTGATGCCCTTGGGTTCATTTTTCTGTTGGCTATCTACAGCTAGATGTGCAGCCTACACATTAGAATAGGTTTTTTTCCCCCAGTTAGAGTCCCTTGTAGAAAACTAAATTTTCCTTTGCAAGTTGTTATCAATAGGAGATTGCTTAGGGGCTAGGGATGGGGCAGGGTGTCCTCTTGATCTTTTAGCTCCAAAACCCCACTGCTGTATGTCCTGTGCATGCTGCCTCAGTTTCTGTGAGTTCCTATGAACTTTGATCATGTTGACTTAGAAGACCACTTTCTTGGTGTCTTTCATCCACTCTGGTTCTTACATTCTTTCTGCCTCCTCTACCATAGGGTTTCCTTAACCCTAAGAGGAGAGATTTGATAGAGACTTCCCAATTAGGGTTAAGTTAGGGTCTCTTATTCTCTGCATAATGGTAAGCTGTGGGTCTCTGTATTAGTCCCCATCTGTCACAGAAGGAAGCTTCTCTAATAACAGCTAAGCAAGCTGCTGATATATGGCTATAACAAAATGTCATTAGGAGTCATTTTATTGCTAGTTTTATGTTTGGTATTTTTGTCCATTCGGTTGGTTGGCTGGAGGGTTGATTTAGAATGGCAGCATCTGGTTTTATCCTAGGTCCCTATGCTGTCTAGTCTCGGGTTCTGGATCACCCAAGCAGTACCAGGTGTGAGTTCCATCTCATGGAGTAGGCCTTAAGTCAAGTCAGGTATTAATTCTTCACTCCCATAAGCTTTGTGACACCACTGCCCTAGCATATCTTGTAGGCAAGACATCATTTTAGACCAATGTGTTTGTGTATGTGTTGGTGTTTATGTTGCTACTTTAGTAGCATGAGGAGGACTTTCATAGAGCAAAGACTCTAGAACGTAGTAGTAAAAATCTCTGATGTAAGCCCCAGCTCAACTTCTCCATGTTCAATGAATTGTGTAGGTGTTGTCTTCAGCAATGGAGACTTACTAGTCCTGGCAACAGCCTGAGTTGTTTATGGGTTCTCCCTTTGGCTAAGAACTCAATTAGATGAAACTCAATTCCAGTACTGGAAGTTTCATTTGGTGACAAAAAAAAAAATGGCCAGTTAGAACTCTGTCTCCTCCATTATTTGGAGATTTCCATTAGAACACCTGCATAGATATATTTTAGAAAACATCTACTATATTAGGTTTCTATGCTATCCCTCAAATACCCCTTAATTTTAGCTCTCTCTCTCTCTCTCTCTCTCTCTCTCTCTCTCTCTCTCTCTCTC
>JADRCD010209219.1:24523-39419 GCA_019843815.1 Montemys delectorum | reverse complement strand
TGTGTGTGTGTGTGTGTGTGTGTGTGTGTGTGCGCGTGCGTGTGTATTTAGGCATATGCATGCCACAGTCGAGTATAGACCTCAGCAGATACCTTCAGGAGTCAGTCTTTGCCTTCTACTTTGTTTGAGACAGGGTCTCCATTGCTTTCTACTGCATGGGCACCAGGGTAGCTGCCTGGCAAGTGTCTGACGTCCCTCCTGTCTCACTTCCCAATCCCTCTCTAAGACTCAGATTATACACCTGAGTACACATCTGCACATCTGGGTTCTGGAGGTTTAAACTCAGATTCTAACACTTGTATGACAAGTAAGTTTATCTACTGAGGAATCTCCTCTGCTGCATTGCACCATGTTTTAAGAAATGGCTTTCAGATTCTTATCTTGCATTTGAAATGTTAAGATGATAGATACAGCAGCATCTAAGAATATCGGTCTTGGATGTGGCTCAGTATTACAGTGCTTATCTAACTAGTGTCAGGACTTGAGGGCCTCACATAATCAGCACACATGATTTAAAACAAAAAAGCAAACGAGTGCCCTGAGGAATTTAAGAACGTTGCTAACTATATGTCCAAAACTGAAACTTTCCTCTCAGAGCTTTATAATCTCCATCCAATTTTATATCTTCCTTAAGTTCTAAGAAAATAAGTTTTAATTAACTGTAATTTGTTTATGTCAAAGCCCCCCCCCCAAAGTAGGGGACTGATTAACCAACAGCTTTTGAAACTGACTGACAGAAACATTAGGGGGCCTGGGGGTTGAGCTGCTTGTCTTCCTGTGCCTCCAGGCTTGGGTGTCCACCTCAGTCAGAGTAATTCCCCTCTCACAATTTCAGTTTGCTTAGTTTTTCTTTTGCCACAAAATTTACACACAAACAAATACATAAATCATAAGTATTCTTTGAATATTGACAACTGTACAGCCTGTATAAAACAAACATCTGTACGATCTGGATCTACCAACATGTGGATGGATCCATGTGTCCCTGGACTCTATCTCCATTCCATCATTAGAGGTAACTAACTGCCATAGAGAAGCTTTGTCTGTTTCAGAACGTGACCAGGATGGAGTCCGTATGCAGCCTCTGCACACCGGCTTCTGTACTTAGACTCCTGCAGTTGACATCTGTTTCATGGCTGCCAGTAGTCTGCCCTTCTCACTTAGTACTGTGTCAGAGTACTGTTTCTTTGTCAGAGTACAGAGACTGTATTTTGTTGCTAAAGAAAATTTGGTCCCAGCTTTCCTTACAACCCTTTTTACCTGTAGAAAGGGTTCTAGAAGCTTAATGAATAAAAGAATCCTGGACATATTAGAACCCATTAGAATAAGAAAGTGGCCCTTAGTGCCTTTGAGAGGGCCCCAGAGAAGCCACAGAGAGCTTGTTTCAGGATTTCATAGGCAGGTACCAGTTCCACAGAATGCTGCTTTTGACAGAGTGGGTGCTCCAGGAGGACATCAGACACAGCTCAGCCAGAGCTGTTAGACTCCTACACCAGAACTTGGTTAGTAGTTACTGCCAGTTCTAGCTGCCATGCATTGGTGAGGCACAGGGCAAACATGACTAGTTGGCTTCCTAGCCATAGATGTTCAAATGTGGAATTGTGACCCAATGAGCAATTAAAATTGCTTTAGAGTTGAATATATAAGCATCAGTGGCCTCCACTTTAGAGTTCAGACATTAACTCCTGTTTGCTGATATAAATACATCTCATGTTTATTTTTTTTCTGAGACAAGGCTTAATAAAGAGCCTAGGCCAGACTCATACTCATGACCTAATGCTTTTGCTACCAGTGTGATGAGATTACAGGCAAGGACCACCATGTCTGTCATATAGTTTTGTGATGTAAACAACTAAAGTTTTTATTCTGAGAAATATTTTTCCTTATGACTTTTCCTTATGACAGAAAAAGCATTGATAAAATCCATTTCCTATCTACTTGATTTGAAATAATTTTTTCCTTCTGAGGTTTACTTTGGGATATAGTTTAAGATGTGGTTCTAAAATTATTATCAATTTATCCTAATGCTATAAAGTCTTTGCACTGTGGCTTATAAGTTAGCTGAAACATGCAAGCATGCATGCACATGCATACACACACACACACACACACACAGTATTTAGGAGGCAAAATATATTGGTGCACACCTTCAATCACAGCACTTGGGAGACAGGGACAGGCAGATCTGTATGAGTTTGAAGCTAGCCTTATCTACATATCAAATTCCAGGAAAGCCAGGATTATATGGAGAGACCCTATCATAAAAAAATCAAATAAACAAACCAAAAGGGTATCTCTGTCTCTACAACTTCAATTATAATTATAATAGTAAATTAGCCATAGTATATTCTTATATATTATATCTATTAACTGGGAAGACTTAATTATCATTACTTTAACTAATGGCCTTGTTATTACCATCAGTAGAACTATTGAACTCTCTTTAATATTCACTCTTATTTTTCTAATTATTAATATCCAATTACTACTTTCCATTAATATTAGTTACTAGTAATTCTTTATATAATTTGAAGAATTAACTGTACTAAATATCTACTCAAGTTTCCCATGAACATACAGAAAATATTATATATATACATATATACATATATACATACGATATTACAGTATTACAGAGGAAATGCAGAAGAATAAACATACTATTTTCCCCCATCCAGTAAGCCTTCCAGGCTTTGTCTGCATATGTACTTCATAGAAGTTCTAAAATTTTTGAAGATACTTGCAGGACCAAAATACAGCAAGATCAATAGGCTTGCTATCATTGTGTTTTAGTTCTGAAGTTTTACTCAAATGTACTAATGCTAGTCCTCAAAACACAGCGATCAGTTTTACTAGACTAAGTATTTAAATGTATAGTTTTATTTTATTTTTTACACTCTTACCTTCAAAGAGGGAATAAGGTCTGTCAGGAATGCGGCATCCATGTGCTCCGTAATCTAGACACCACTCTGCAAACTAAAAGGAAGGACATTTCTTTTTAAGAATAGAATTTCTAAGAGACAATTAATAGGACACTTTAATGAGTAGGGAAAATTTACATGTAAATAAAGAAAATATCTAAAAAAAAAAACAATGAATGAAATGTAAGTAAAGAAAATATCTATTAAAACGAGATTTAAAAAAAAAAGAATTGAAGAGAGGGCTCAAGATATGGCTCAGTGGTTAAGAGCACCTGTGTTCTTCCAGAGGACCCTAGTTTGATTCTAAGCACCCACACCAGATGGCTCACAAACACCTGAAATGACATCCTTGATGGGAACTGTCTCCTCTGGCCACTTTGAGCACTTACATTTATATGCACATTCCTACAGACAGACACACATAATTAAAAACATTAAAAATAACTTGGAAAAAAATAACTAAAGAAGCCACTTTGGGCAGCAGTGATTCTAGAGCTCTGAACTCTACTGTATGGCCAAAACCCACTAGAAGGATGAGAGCTAAAGATCTTTCCTTGCCAGTCTCTTCCTCTGTAGGTTACATCTACCTTAAAACATCGTAGGGACACCTAGAGAAGAAATGCACAACACCCTGTTCCTTCCAAGCACCTGTTCTGTCTGAATAAAAATCCATCCATGGCTCTGAACCTGTCTCCTGCCTTGGCCACTGGCTCTCCGAGGCCTAGGTTACTTATGGAGAACATGCTCGGCATTCTTCTTTTCCTCAGGGTCCTCACATCTACTGCCTTATAAACAGTGTGCAAACATCTCCGCCCTTAGCTCTCTCCTGTATGGGTTTTACACCCTAAATAAGTTAATGCTAAGTTAATGCTGTCCTTCTTATACCACAGACATGGCCTTGGTGTGTGACTCACTGCTTCTCCACTAATGAGTCAACAAACGCTGATGTGGAAAGCCAAGCTCTTCCTGACTCTTCCCTACCAGATCTACAATGATTTTTCTAAAGAAGAGTCTTAACATGGACTCTCCATTTTTCAAATTGGTGTTCAGTCTGGCTGGTTTTTAAAATTCACTTTTAAGTCCTGAAAAATCACTGGTAAGAGGGAATTTCACTTAAATGATCTCAAATGGGACACAATGGTGCTCAAGTGCAGTCAAGGTTGAGACCTGCTTTGTGCATGTCTGACTTAAAGTCTTACCATGGCACTGAAATGCTCCCTCTCCAAGCCACACTAAGATGTTTCCTGACTCTGTGGCTTTGTATTACTATTATAAAAGGAACGATGCCACTTCCCCAGCTGACTCTCTAACTGACTTGCAAAATATCATTTAAGAAGCAGATCTTGCTATTTACTTAACCATCTAACACTGTATTTACCTTTGCCTCTAGCGCCTGTTCTGCCCTGACCCCACAATCTAGCAACCATGAATTTTATATCATTCTCTCAGGTGCTTCAACCTCCAGGCCACTGGACAAGAAGGTTCCTCTCTACAAAAATCCCTCACCTTCCTTTGAATAACTTCCAGACATTCTTACAGTTTTGGTGTAAACATCATTTTCTGACCTCCCAAGACTAGATTGGGCTCTGCCTTCATACATGTTTCTACAGCATCCTGTGATCATTCTGTGAGTGTCAGAACCCTACAAATAAATGCATTCTCAGGGATTCCAAAATGGCAAGGCCTATTCAATTTGGGTTGGACAAAACAAAATAGCAATGATAAAAACACCTCATAATGGTAGCACGGTTCATTGTCCAAATGGTATTAAAAAATATGTTATCCATAATGCATCAAGTATCATGAGCCACTGCATTTTGGTATATTCCTCAATCATTTTAATGTATACATAGTTACATCATATAAAACATACATAGTAATAAAAATATAGCCATTTACCAAGTCTGGCTTCATGTCATTCATCAAAATACACTCTTAGAATATTCAATTGTTCCAATTTGACCCCATATGCTACTGATAGACATACTATAGGGGAATAACCTTCAACAAGAACGATCATGGAGCTTATATTTAACCAGTTTGAACCAAGTAATAAGCAAAACATTCAATAAATGACTAGTAGTATTAAAGACCCTGAAGAATGTCGTAGTCAAAGTAACATTGGAAGGCAAAGATTTCCTATACAAATTGCAGGGGAATGTATATTTTCAGTGAAGGAAATAGGAAATAACAGTTTAGCCTCCATCCTACTGAGAGGGAAGAACAGTTCTATCGGGTGAAGAATGCTTGAAAGTGGTATAGGATGAGACAAGGAGGTAGGAAAATAGGGAAGGGTCAAGGCATGCAGGACTACAGAAATTCAGAGACAGGAGGGAAGCTTTGAATGCAGTTTAATGGGAAACCAATGAAGGATTTAACTAGGAACAATTGTAGAAAGTTTGAATGTTATATCAATTAATTCTTAAAACATCTTAGATAATCATTTCCTCCCCTTTTTTTCCACATAAGGAAACTGAGGCATGAAGAATAAATGCACTTTAAGACAATAAAGCTTTTATATAAGGCAAGTATAATGTCAAAAGTCTGTAACAATAGAATTGGGAGGTGGAGCAGGAAGATCACTTCGCATTCATGATCATTCTTGGCAACAGCAAACCAAGGTCCGTCTGTGCTAGCTCAGAATTTTTCTCAAAAAACAATCAACCAAATAAATGTTTATACACAGTGCTGTATTCTGACCAGGCAGTATGATTCCGTAACTTGTGCTTTTCAGAGCACCCTTTATGTTTGCTACCTTCACTTCACAGAGAGACACAGAGGGCCCAAGGACACAGCTGTGCCAGAAGAAACACATTAACCCAAAGACTGGGAAGTTCCGAAGCAGTGTGGCTTAGAGGTATCCTCACCTTACAAGCTCGATAGAGATACTTCTTATCCTGCGTCAGGTGATAAAGGGACAAAAAGGAATAACCATTCCCAGAGGTTCCATGGCAGATTCCGTAACCTTTCCGGAGCAGACCTCGCTGCCAAATCACATCACTGCACTCCATGGCTTCTTTCAAATATTTTTCCTCCTTAAAAACCTGGAGAGAAAGAAACAAAAAACAGTGTTAGCAAAATGTTTTGCATAAGTGTCAGAAAAAATATTTCTCCATTGATTAAAAAACTATACATTATGAAAAAGACAAGGCATTTGGGTTAAATACACACAAGAACCTCTCCACCTAGTCAGGTCCTTCTCACAGTCTAACTCAGTGAGTCTCCCTTCCACAGATCCTCCTTAATGTGCCAGGCCTAGCACTGGTGCCTCATCCAGTGTCCAGGCTTACCTAGTCTAGCCACCTGTGTCTGCGTGGCAACCAACCTTTAAACTTCTACCAGGACCTGCCCTGCCTGCCCCTGAACCCACAAGCCCTTGGCACAACACATGCAACCTCTCTGTTCAGCCAGACCTACCTTCTACTCAAGGCTTGAACCAGGACTCACATCCTGCGTACCAGACCAGTCTACCCTGTTCACCTGACTTCACTCCACCTAACTCATTTTCAACCTTCAAGCACAATCCCACATTCTGTCTTCTGCTCCAACCTGCTCTATTCATATCAGAAACAGGACTAAAAAGAGAAGTCCCCATGCCTAGATCACATTGGAAAAATTGTGAACAATACAAGAGGTCAGTCCAATATCTTCTCCCAAAACCCAGTAGTGCTATAGAAATGGTTGCCAAAGAGAAATACCTAGATAAGCCATAGGACACAGATTTAAAGGAACAATCTAAAAATTAAAGAAGTTTAAAGGATATATCAAAATAAAAACAAAGCGCTTACAATACAAACATACATCAAAAAAGATTATCTATCCACCACGACCAAGTTGGCTTTATCCTTGAAATCCATATGGTTTATCATGTACAAATCAATAAATGTTGTAGATAACATAAATTGACTTAAACAAACAAAAATCACATGATCATCTCAATATAGAAAAGGCCTTTGATACCATTCAACAGAACTCCATGATAAAAGTCCTAGATAACATAAGACTAGAGGAAACAAACCTCAATATACTAAAAGCTACATATGAGAAACTCAAGCCAACATCATCCTGGAGAAAAGCTTGAAGCAATCCCCGCCAGGAAGGAGACAGGGACACCCACTATCCCCACTGACTTTCAGTATTGTGGCCCATGCACATGAGGGTGAAACACATAAGAGTGAAATTAAACAGATACAAACACAAAAACAAATCAAACTATCCCTACTTGACAGGATATATACACTAGAGATTCCAAAAGTCTTACTAGAAAATTAAAATAAAAAAATTCAGCAATGTGGCATGATGCAGATCAAGTTGCATAGATCAATGGAATAAATCCTCTCTCTAGACCCAAAGAAATGTCAATGAGTAATATAAAATTTACTAAGTTGTCTGGCTAACCACAGAGTAGACATGACAAAATAAATCATTGGTGAATATAAACCTAGAAAAATAGAAATTATCCAATCTGAAATACAGAAAAGAAAAAGAAAACCAAATATAAAAGCCTTTTAGGGAAATAATGGGCAAACATTTACAAAGTGTAGTGAAGAAGGTAAATTTGTGAGCTCACAAGTTCAAGAGGACCACCAGCTCAACTCCTCCTGGCAGGTAAGGGACCTGCTAACTCCTATCCCCAGTTTATCAACTAGTCACACTTCTTGAGGTAAGGAACCTAGACACTCACCATCAAATCTGCCTGCTTCCCACGACACGCTCAAAGGTCTCTTTATGGGTCTCCACTCTTCAGGTAATTACATATAGAATCCCATATTGAACGCCACTCCCTCCCCCAGAACCACTTGTCCTTCAGCTTCACTTCTACCCATTCTTAGGGCTCCGTTTTCATGGACCCAAGACTCTCATTGCCAACTTCATGCACCACTGCTGTCTGAGAACTGAGAGCATCTCCCCCAGACTACTAAAGACTTTTACCTAGAGTTAAGATATTTTTAACTAGAAGGTCTGCTACTGGGCTTAGAAACTTCTGATACCTGACTTGAACATCAACACTACATTGCTACCAGACTGAACCCTAAACCCCATTCAGCTGAAAACAATCTGGCAAGTTGGAGTCATTGAAAACAGAGATCCAAACATCAGTCAACAAAGTAGAGGCATACCAGAATTTCCATCCCAAGAAATACCACCAACAACCTAACTACAGATGTCTAAGTCCCATTTCAATAGCACAAGCTATATAAAGTACCAAGAGAACAGATTATCACCATAAAAGAAGTGCCCCCATAGTGAAATAAGCTGAAATAAAGCAACTCAGGTGATATACAAAATAAGAATCTAAAAACAGTAATAGTACAAATGAACAAGGAATTCAAAGAAGATATGAACAAATAACAGAATGAAGACTGTGAAAAACTGTGAGTAGCAAAACAATATAAGACATAAAAATATAATAAAGAGGATCAAAGAAGTATATGAAACACCAAATAGAGGGAACCACAAAAGAAACCCCTCGTGTCATCTAATAGTCAAAATACTACACTTACAGAAGAATGGATATTGAATGCTGCAAGAAAGATCAACTTACACAAAATGGTCGCCTTATCAGATCCAATCCATACCCTCCCCACACCTTTTCAAACTCATGGCCTCTAAATAATTATTATTGTTACACACACATATATATAAAAATCTTAGTGTAATCTGTTCAGGTCATTTAGTGTTGTTCATATGTACATGTTTAAGGCTGACTCCTTTGGATTGGATCACCTATCTGGGGACTCCTCCCTAGAGAAAACTGAAACTCCCTTGTTTAGGGTGGGGCCTTGTGAGATTTCCCCATTCATGATGATATGTCAACTTATATTGTCAGTTTTCACGTCTTGCTTAGGAGCCCATATTGTTGAGATTTCATGGGTCCAGATTCCAGATATGGGTCACATATACAAGAATGACCCTGTAGCAGTTGTTCTAGCACTGCTCATGGTCTTCCCTGACTGTTACATGCAGGGGTTGTACTGTAGATACATATCAGTTGCTATGTGCAACCCCATAGAGAATTGTTCTCTGAATTTGGACCAGTTGCATTCTTCTATAATGGACAATACTGCAAAAAGATTTTTTCTTTTTCTTTTTTTCTTCATGAGGTGAGAACTATACTTACCCATGAGTAGAAGGATAAGTATTTAGAATGTAGTTGAAGATTATACTAGTTTAGAGAGATGGCAGTAATAGGTTCTCCTCTAGGGTCCTTGGCTTTACCAGTTCTGGGTAGTGGGCTAGTTTTACCATATTAGGCATGAATTCCTTCCTGTGGTAATTTGAATAAGAACATTTCCTATATGCTCTGGAATCTGAATACTTTCTCTCCAAGTGGTGGTACAGTTCAATGAAACTTGGGAAATATGGCCCTGTTGTAGAAAATACATCATTGGGGTATGCTTTGAGGTTTGCAAAGCCACATGGCTTTCCTAGTTCAGTCTCTGGTTCCTTCTTGCAGTTTAAGATGTGAGCCTCCAGTTCTGCTCCAAGCAGTGTGAGTGCTGCTGAATGCCATGCTCCCTTGTCATAATAGACTATTTACTCTCTGGAGCCGTAAGCCAAATAAACCATCACTTCTGTAAGTATAAGCTGCCTGGGTCATGGAGTTTCATACAGCAATAGAAAGGTGAACTTTCTTGCCATTGTGTGAATTCTTGCTTCCTTCTCGTACAGTGTCTTCTCTTGGAGTTGTACCTGATTTTGTACTCGTTTTCATCTGAATCACTTGAGGAATAGGATGTTTTTGCTTTTCTTTCTTGACCAGGAATCTATTAATTCTGAAAGTGTTGTGAAAAGATATGGCGAGAAGCCAAGTCAGGAGTAGGGTGTACAGTGGTGGAGGTAATGAAATTTATTACCTCTCAAAAGAAAAAAAGAAAAAGAAAAAGTAAACTGAAAAGAAACTGGATCTAGGTTTGTGGAGATATTGCTGTCAAGAACCTGACTGTACTGGTTTGGTTTTGTTGGTGGTGGTGTTGCTTATTTGTTTGTTTGGTTTTAGGAATGGTGAAATTTTTGGGACTTTGAACTAGAAAAGTGGTTGAATTCTGTAAGCAGGGCTTATCAGGCTGTCTTACCAGGAGACTAAGACTGTGGAGAGAAAGGTGGATTGTAGCAGGAGAGCCCAAGTGGCTCAGGAAGCAAGCAAGACCTGTAAGAGCAACTAGGCTGATACATACTAGCACATCTGGTAGCACCTATGTTGCCAAGGTCCAGCCTCAGCATGAAGAGGGTCATGCAAAAAGGGGAATATTGGGAGTGGCACTGATTAAATAATGACTTAGAGTCAGTAGTGGTTGCAAGCTGTCAGTTCAAGTCTGGGATTCTCATCTTTCTTCCTTTTCCTTTATTTTTCCTTCCTTCAACTAGAGAGCCTGAAACCAGACTTATATTTACTAAAGTCATGTCTTTAAGGCTTTGACCATTGTTAACGCTTTCAGAAAACCTTAAATTTATATAAATTGTATGAATCTCAGATCATTAGTCTCAACCCCTGCTTTCTGAAAACAGAACTAAACACAAAGCAGAAGCACATTTCCTTATAGTTTTACACAGCCTGTTGTTCATAGGAAGCTGGGCACAGCTCTTGGGTTTCCTGGTACAGCACACAGCATGTAAGAAAAGAAAGGTGACAGACTACTTAGGTTGAAATGATTTCTTAAAAGTTTTAAACTTTATGCAAGTAAAGCAGCTGGATCTCTCCGATATCTCTCTAGGCATGGTCATCTCCAATCCTTCAAATAGCTAGGAGAATGAGATACTAACTTTTCATATGCTTATACTTCATCTTTTAAAGCTCGAATCTTTGTTCCCTGTCCTAGCAATTCCACGGCATCTTGTCCAAAATTGACAACCTCTCTATGAATATTAACTCACTAGCCCACCATCCTTTTCCATTAAACCATACTCTCCTTTTCTCCCTCATTCACTTTTTTTTATGTATTTATTTTCTTTTTTTAGGTATTTTAGATATTTTCTTTATTTACATTTCAAATGATATCCCCTTTCCTGGTTTCTCCTCTGGAAAAAAAACAAAACAAACAAACAGAAAAAACCCTATTCTCTCCCTCCTCCCCCTGCTCACCAACCTACCCTCTCCCTCTTCCTGGCCCTGGCATTCCCCTACACTGAGGCATAGAGCCTTCACAGGACCAAGGGCCTCTCCTCCTACTGATGACCGACTAGGCCATCCTCTGCTATATATGCAGCTGGAGCCATGAATCCCACCATGTATACTCTTTGGTTAGTGGTTTAGTCCCATCCTCTTCTTCTAATACTATTTGTTTCTAGATCATATACAAGCCTTCCTCCTATAAAATAACCCTATCTATCAATTGCTTGTTTTGTATATTCTTTTTTCTTTCCTACACATGCTTTTTCTTCTTAAACCACTTTAACTCTTTGTCATTGATGTCCCCAAGTTCACCCTGGCTAATTTAATTCAGCAGTCATTGGACCTGAGAGTATATTTATCTCCTCATATAATTCCAAGTTTAAGGCCAAGTCTAGCAATGAGCAATTTCTACAAAGGACCACGTAGGCTTTTATGGCCTCTGTGGTTTTCCTTTCCCATGGCCCTAAAGGGCAAGAAGGCCTGTTCCTCATCCTCCAAGGCCTCATGACTAACTCTATTCCTCATTCTTGAGAATCATGTATTTCATTTGTTATAGAATGATTAGCTTTGAGTAATGGGGGAAGTATATGCCTCAGAAAGAGAGATTGAAAGTAAAATAGAAGACACAGCAGGTCTCAGCTTCAGGGCCACAGCAAGCATCAGCACACCCAGGGAATAATGGTCTGGTGATGCTCCAGGGCTAGGAACTGTGTCATACCTCCCCTTACATAGCCATGCTGGACCTTGCACTGTCTGTCTGTCTATCATCTATTTAACTATATATTATCTAATATCCATCTACCTATCATCTAATATCCACCTACCTATTATCCCTCTGTCTCTCTATCTACCTATTCATCTATATGTATGCCTAGGAAATATGTATACAATTCTTTTTTCCTACTTAACTGCCCATTCCTGTGTTACTTTGATAAAGAAGCTGGCTACTTTCTGCCTCTATCTTAACAATTTACCTTAGGCTGAGTCTCTTAAGTAATGAATAATTTCTTTGACAGAGGTAATTTGAAGCCAGCATAATTCTGAATCTGTGGAATGATTATTATTAAAAACTATTATGTGGCTCTACAATAAATAAGAGTAAGTGAAAGAAATACAAATGCTGCTAAACAATGAAAAGAACACTAAGACAATGTTACAGCCAAAGCTTGTTAAGAACTTGCTGAATCTTCCTACAGTTTTAGAAAGCCACCAAGGCTAGGCAACCTGCGGCAGCGAGTCCCTGAGTGAAGGCCTTGAGGGGCATGAGATACATATCAGTCTACCTATCAACATACTAGTATCGCACTCTGTCTGTCTGTCTATCCTCCCACACATTCACTTATATACACGTTTCTTAGTACATTGGTTTTAGTAGGATGGTCATTTTCACAATATTTATTCTAACAATCTATGAGTATAATGGGCCTTTCCATCTTCTGATGTCTTCCTCAGTCTCTTTCTTCAGACATAAGTTTTCACTTATAAGTCTTTACCCCCTAAGTTAGGTTTATTTCTACTTTTTCTTTTCTTTTCTTTTCTTCAGGCTATTGTAAATGGTATCATTTCCATGATTTCTTTCTCAATGTGTCTTTTGTTGCTGTTATAGAAAGGGTACTAATTTTTGCAAGGTGATTTTGTATCTTACTACTTGGCTCAAACAGTTGATCACTTCTGTGTGTTTTCTAGTGGAATCTTTAGGATCTCTTATATATAAGATCATGTGATCTACAAAGAGATAGCTTAACTTCTTTTCTGACTTATGACTCTTTATTTTCTTTTTCTTGTCTTTCTGCTTTATAATGACTCTAACACTATATTAAAAATAAGTGGGATAGTGAACAGCTCTGTCTCAGTCCTGATTTTATTTATTTTTGCTTTGTATTTTTATGGTTTGCTTGCTTGCTTTGAGACAGATTTTCTTTCTATGTTACCCTGACTGGCCTGGAACTTACTATGTAGACTTAAATTCACAGAGATCCACTGACCTCTGGGCTCCTGAGTACTGAGACTAAATGAGTACACCACCATGCCCAGCCTTGCTCGTGCTTTTAAATTAAGGAATGCTGATACTGGAAGAAAGAGTCTTCCCAAGAGAAGAACACTGAAGTTGGTTATCCAATACAAAATGCTCAGGCCCAAAACACATATACAAGTAGTGTCATGTAGACCGAACACACTGTTATTTATATACTGTGGAATATATATACACATATCAACAATTATATAAAAAGAGGCTATAAATTTGAATGAAAGCTTGAGATACATTGGAGGTGTTAGAGAGAGGAAGAAGAATATTATTTTACAATCTCTCTCCCTCTCTTTTCTCTCTTTCTCTCTCTTTCTCTCCCTCTCATTTAAATAAATAAGTCAGATTTGTGGACATATGTATGTAATCCTAGTTCTGGGAAGGTGGAGAAATACTGATCTGTAGAGCTCAGCTGCCAGCCAGTCTAACCTACTCAGGGCAGTGAGAAATCCAGGAAAAGTGAGATGAATGGTTCCAGAAGAACATATCCAAAGCTAACCACTGGCCCTCAATGGACAGACGTGTGTACACAAGCATATGTTGTCACACAATGCACACAAATGCACAGATAAATAATTAAAATAAAAAGTGGAAGGTGAGGTGGAGAGATGGGTCAGTAGTTAAAGCATGAGTCCTTGAGTTCAGATCTCCAGAATCTACATGAAGCTGCTGCGACGGTGCACATTTGCAGTCTCAGCATTCCTATCTGGAGAAAGGAAATCCTCAGAAGCACATAGGCCAGAAAAACAACAGACCCTGCTCAAACGTGATGAAAGGCAAAGACCAACACTGAAAGTTGCCCCTGAACTCCATATGCATGACTTGGCACATGTGTACTCACACTTAACACAGAGATGAAAATTTAAAACCAGTTTTCAATGTACAACTGAATGGGTTTTCCAGAAGCAACATGAAAGCTGGGTGGTGAGAACTGTGCCCGGACACTCAGGATAGGAGAGGAGCACTAACCTGGAACACTTGTAATTTAGGATCACTAACCTGGTATGCCTGTAAGAGCATGTGGATGACTCCTGGAGCACCATGGCACCAGTGGACCAATCGATCTGTTTCATTGCTTAAGGAAGATGGATAATTTCCAGATCGGAATTTTTTGTGTCGCACATAATCGATGCTGGGTTTCACCATTTCAGTTAAGGTTTCTTGGTCCACTTTTGCTTCTGGCTTTAAAGACACAAAAAAGAAAACAATTTATTTTTCTGATTTTTTTAAAGCTTACTTATTATTATTATAAATGAATACACTGCAGCTGTCTTCAGACCACCAGAAGAAGGCGTCAGATCTTATTATGGATGGTTGTGAGCCACCATGTGGTTGCTGGGATTTGAACTCAGGACCTTTGGAAAAGTAATCAGTGCTCTTAACTGCTGAGACACCTCCCCAGCCCCCTTTTCTGATTTTTTTTTAACTATTGTAGCATGGTCTTCAGGGAAGCTGCTGGTCCCAGAGACTTCAGAAATAGTATGAGGACTACCTAAAATAAAGAAGGTCCTCTTCCTGTTATCCCTTTGCACTTGAAATAATGTATGTAAGCCGGGCAGTGGTGGCACACACCTTTAATCCCAGCACTTGGGAGGCAGAGGCAGGTGGACTTTTGAGTTTGAGGCCATCCTGGTCTACAGAGTGAGTTCGAGGACTGCCAGGGCTAAACAGAGAAACCCTGTCTCAAAAAAAAGGAAGGAAGGAAGGAAAGAAAGGAAGGAAGGAAGGAAGGAAGGAAGGAAGGAAGGAAGGAAGGAAGGAAGGAAGGGAAAGGAAAGGAAAAGAAACGAAAAGAAAAGAAAAGAAAAGAAAAGAAAAGAAAAGAAAAGAAAAGAA
>JADRCD010209219.1:0-24513 GCA_019843815.1 Montemys delectorum | reverse complement strand
AAAAGAAAAGAAAAGAAAAGAAAAGAAAAGAAAAGAAAAGAAAAGAATGTATGTATAGTACATTCTGCATGTGTCTGATCTGAATGTTTTTAATAAATCACAAAGACTTCGGGAACTGAGGGGAGTCCAGAGTGAGAGCTCAGTGACACAGCAACAACAAACTATTAAATCAGTGTTTCCAAAAGAAAATTTTGGCCTCACTTTTGGGATAGAGGCTGTATTGCCCATTGTGAGAGAGAAGTGGAAGTGCCTGAAGCCAATAGCACAACATAGTGGTCCCCATGTGCTGTGTAGAATTTCTTCCCTTTGTTCTCTTCTAAGCCAGGCTTTCTCTGCTTAAAATAGATGGTTTCATTTTTTCAAGTGCCAATTCCTTTTGTAGCTAATAGGAATTACTGCAAGGGAGAATCTAACAGATTCAAAGGCTCCTTAAAGATGTTTGAAGAAGCCCCTTCCTCTACTATACTGGCTTTAAAGACACAAAAAACTCAACTCAAATATATGCCTGGTGCAATGACTATGGTACATGTCCTTTATGTTCCCCCAGTTCTATGACTGTGCAGGAGAAACAGCCTGGTCTCTTGCTCCTCAGGCATCTCTGTGGTTTTCTGTCCTGTTAGGCCATTTGCATTGTTTTAAACTTATTTTCAGTTCACATCTTTTCATTTTGAGCTCCTATATGTCTCCAAGTTTTTCCAAAGAACTAGAATTCCTGTTCTTGTTCTGTTATTTTCGAAAAAAAATTGTAAGAAAACTTTGTCTTTGTAGAGCCACTGCAAAAATGGACTTGAATTTTCCAAATGTAATTAGAAATATTTTCAGTTGGTTCATATGAACAAACCAGTACCAACTGAGCTCCCAGGGTCTAAACCACAAACCAAAGAGTACACATGGAGGGACCCATGGCTCTAGCTGCATATATAGCAGAGGATGGCTTTGTGAGACGTCAATGAGAGGAGAGGTCCATGGTCTCATGAAGGCTTGATGCCCCAGTGTAAGGGAGTGCCAGGACAGGGAAGAAGGAGTGGGTGGGTTAGTGGGGGAGTGGGGATGAGATAGGGGGGTTTTCAGAGGGGATAAAATTTACAGTGTAAATAAAGAAAACATCTAATAAAAAATAGGATTCTAAAAAAGAAAAAAAAAGAAATATTTTCAGATAGACTATACGGACAGCCAGCCTTCTAACTGACAACCAAGAGATGGCATGGTTACAGGACATGTGGCAGGATACAGAGGCTACAAGACATATGGTATGGCACAGGGGAAGTGTATATACAACTCTCACCCCAGCTTCATTACACCATTTAACTACCTCTGTAAAGGAGCAAGACAGCTCCATCACACTACTTAGCTATGTCTATAAAAGCTGGCATGTTTCTAAAAACAGCAGTTACTAAACAGTGCTTCTACGTATTTCACCTTAAAAACAAGGAAGTAAAGTTCACAAGCTTAGTATGGCTCTTAAAGAACAAAACCAACCTCAGCATGTAACTCACACAACCTCCATTAAGGAGCTCCTCCTTCAGTCAGCAGGGTGAGAACAGAAGGAAGCTGTGGGTGATAAGCAACTATTCTAGTACAAACTATATACAGAATGTACTTTTAGGAATTTGCTGCTGCAAAGCCAAGTTAATTATCTGTGTGTCAAAACAGGAACCTTTAATTCAGCCTACTTGATCTCTATGAAGAATTTAACCCCCCATTCATATTGCTCTAATATATTATAATATGGTAATTATATATATTATCCCAGACAATTGTCACATACCTGCATTAACATGTAGTAGATCCCAGCCATACCATGGGCTGCTCCAACATATTGTTTCCTGTGCCACTGATATAACAGGGGGCAGCGCTCAGTTTTTCTTTCTTCCCTTGATAGAGTCTTTCCCGATTCAATAATAGCAGTAACTACCTACAGAGATAAGGAGACATCAAAAATTAAAACAAGTTACAAGCACCTTCACCTACTCTAATTAACAGTGTATGAGAGAACACAGATTATTAAATTAAAAAAAATTTAAGCAGCCATTATCTAACAATTTCTTTTATTTAATAAATTCAGACAGAGGGAAATGAGGAAATAAAGCTTGAGGAAAAAAACATGTAAGAAGTCTACCTATGGAACTGAAGTTCTTAGTATAAAAAGTTGACTAAATTCTATAGTCTTCCTATTAAAAACTATTCTAAACTTCTTACTTGCTTCCGAGCTATAACATCTTCCCTAAAAGACTGCAGTTACATCCCCAAGACAGAGGACACACACTAGCTTCACTGATGAGGGAGGAGCTATGTAGTCTTCTGTGTTATGGACTAACATCTAGAACAAGTATGTGGCAAAAATTCACTTCACTTTACATGAGCATCTGGCCTTCTAGCCAGTCTTCTACGTTTTTAAAATGAGATGCAAGCAACCGTGAGGTGGGCATCGTGTAAAAAGATCCCTGACAAAGGAAGCTGTTCTTTTCTTTTCCAAGCAGGCTAAGGGTGCCAAGCTGTACTTGGTCATATGGGTAAGGGCACACGTAGAGGTCAGGAGAACAAAATGAAAGAGGATGCACAGCAAATCACAGTCATCTCACTCTGAGTTTTTGAAGTTGAACTGTATAGTTCCAATGAAACATAACTTACCAATACAGTTCATAGAGTTTTTTTTAAAAAAGACTTGAGAAGATACATAGCTGTTTCTAAAAAACATTATATGAGATGCCTTTAAAAAATTACTTCCACCTAGAAGCAGAGGCTGGGTGTTAATGTAACGACATGCTAACACATAGTTTTGAGGTGCCAGTAAGTCCAGTAAGCCCACAATACCTCTTTAATAGCTGCCTCACCAACAGTGCCAGGGCCAATCTCTGTGTTCAGGTACAGTAAGGCATACAGGTATCCTGCCCGTCCAAACAGCAGCTCATCAGGAAGCTCTGACTCTTGACAGACAATAGTTCTATGCATCTGTAGAAGTCTAACCAACAAGACATAGTATTATCCCAGAAAATTTCTAAAAATCTCTCAATTATGAACTCAAGTTCATAAAACAATCAAAGCCTCTCTACTAATTCCTGTTTTAAATAATAACTTAAGAATATAAATATATAGGATGGGTATATAGGTCAGTGTTAAAGGTATATGAGGTCCTGAATTCAATCTCCAGCTTTAAAAAAGATTCTTGCAGCCCAAAATTTCCCCCTTTCTATTACTCTAAATCATATAGTGAAAACAGAGTTCATACTTTAAAATCTAGTGTTAGAAGAAAGTGATGTAAAATGTATGTAAAGATGGAGCTGAAATGTGGGTAGTACCTACGCAAGACTAAGTCACTCCATCTTTCAACAGCATCAAATGTCTGCACGTCAGATACTCTACTAGATCCAAAGACAGGAATTTGTTTTCTTCTTGTTTGAGAAGAATATAAACTGCCCACTACAAAAACCTTCACAGTCCATCATTCCCTCATCACCATCACTAAGGGCTAAAGATTGAACTGAGGATTAGTTGGGTTTTTTATTGTTGTTGTTTTAGGAGGGGTTGTTTGGAGTTTTTGTTGTTGGTGGTGGTGGTTATTTTGGTTTGTTCAAGACAGGGTTTCTCTATGTAGCCCTGGCTGTCCCGGAACTCACTCTGTAGACCAGGCTGGCCTCGAACTCAGAAATCCACCTGCCTCTGCCTCCCAAGTGCTGGGATTAAAGGCGTGTGCCACCACTGCCCAGCTAACTCAGTATTCTCAAACTATTTTCATGCACTCACTTTCATGCACTGAAGACTACCAAAAATTGTTTAGAAATGAATATTAAAGTTCCACTGAAATTAATATACACATATGTATGTACAGAAAAAGTACACATGGTCCCACTACTAAACTAACAAACTTCACTTTTCAGACAGACCTGTTTACAACTGCAGGTTAGAAAATACTTTAATGTTGAACATCTTTGCACAGTAATTCTTCAACAAAACATTTGGAGGTGTTTCCAACTTTTAAAACTCACTTTGTGATGCATTCCTGGGACTCACATTCACTTTTGAGTTTATGATATATCACAGCTCCCACAGCAAGGGGCCCAGCATCTCCACAAAGGAAAGTGACTCTGCGTCCACTCAAATTTCGGAGTGTTCTCTTCACGTAATCCAGGGATCGGAGCAGGTAGGTCTGGTCACCAGTGACCCGGTATAGCTGCAGGTACAAAAGTGCTATGCCTGGAATGATCCCCACCCCGCAAAGAAAAGCATTACTATCTTCCTCTTTACTCTCAGGGGATTATTTTACAATTACACAAATATCTTCTTCTACTAACACTGTATTTTGAAATGGACAACAATAAACAATAACAAGAAAAAGTATAATTTATTCCTGAAAACTGAAAATGCTGAAAAGAAAAACAAAAATTAGGGTGGAAAAAGCCAAGAAACAAGTTGAAATTTATCACAGGTTAACTACCCTGATATAGTATGTCCACATTTTACTGTTAGAAGAGAAAAGACACACTGCTGCTCACTCTGTTTCCATTCACATCCAGTCTAGCTTCACTCTTCTCTCTATCTCAAGCTAATGTATCTCTTTGCTTATGTTTCTTCTCAAATCATGTTTCTGTATGATCCCACAATAAGTAATTACTTTTCTGGATTTTATGCCACTGTCCTAATTTTCTGCAATTTTTCATTTTCATTTCCTTTTCTCATTAAGCAGTTGAACATATAACCAGTGAGTCACATGCCACTTAGGGAGTACTGCATGATGTGGCTGAACTGGGACAACAGGTGCAGCCTGGCACCAACCTCTTTTTAAATATAGAAATAGAAATCCGAAGCCAGGTGTGGTGGCTCAGCATGTGGCAGATGGACACAACAGTGTCAGGAGTTCAAAGACATTCTCAACTACATGATAGTGACTCTAAAGCCAGAATGGGATACTCTGAGACTCTCTATCAATGTCTTCTCTCACCAAAGACAAGAACCAGGAGTTTTACTGAGAGCTATTTACAGAAATCCTTTAGAAAATGATTTGCTTTGAAAGCATATTTTAACTCCTGAGTTATGAGCTCCATTTTCTGGACAATAACTCTGCCTGCTTTCCTGGAGGCCACAACAGTACCAGGGAGGACAGATAAGACCCCAGCCTATGTCCAATGCCTGCCAATTCTCCTTAGAGCACAGACAACAGCAGTGAACTACACCCCATCCCCTGGGCTCCATTTTCAGGCTTACAACTTCAGCTGCTTTCCTTGAGGGGACAACAGTATCAGGGACCCGAGGTGAGACCCTACCTTAAGCTCATGTCTGCCAACTCCCCCTTATAGCACACCCTACTACACCTCATCACCTGGACTCCATATTCCACTCCAAAACTACTGCAGGAGACCTCTGCTTTCCCAGAGGCCACACTGGTTCTAAGGACCTCAGAGGCAATCAGGTCACACAGGCCAAAAAAAAAAAAAAAAAAAAAAAAAAACGGCCAACAGAAACACACTATCAGACTTGAAGAATCACTGGTCATCAGAATTTCAGGTTACTCAGGCCACAAGATCAGAAAGGAAATAGAAATCAAGGGGGAAAACATCAAAAAAAAAAAAAAACACCCATCTAACAAAGATAAAAATCATAAATAAGCCCTTGAACCTATAACAACTCCCAAAAGGCAGATAGAGGCCAGCATGAGAATACATGAGAATAGCCAAAGCAATACGGCACCAAACAACTTAGCTATCCTACAGCAAAACGTAGATGTTTCAACACAGCTGAAGCAACAAGAAAATTCTTTTAAATTCGACTTTATGAAGATAATAGAAGCCCTTAAAGAGGAAATGAATAAATTCCCTTAAAGAAATACCAAAAAATTACATGCAAACAGGTAATGGAAATGAATAAAACTGTTCAAGACCTGAAAATGGAAATAGAAGAAATAAAGAAACACAAACAGAGGGAATCCTGGAGATAGAAAATCTAAGCTGGGCAGTGGTGGCGCACGCCTTTAATCCCAGCACTTGGGAGGCAGAGGCAGGCAGATTTCTGAGTTCGAGGCCAGCCTGGTCTACAGAGTGAGCTCCAGGACAGCCAGAGATATATAGAAAAACCTTGTCTTGAAAAACCAAAAAAGACAAAAAAAGAAAAAGAAAAAGAAAAGAAAAGAAAATCTAGGTAAGAAAACAAGTATGACATATACAAGTATCACATACAGAATACAAAAAATGGAAAGAATCTCAGGTATAATAGAAGTGATAGATACATCATCAAAGAAAATCTAAAAAATTCCTGACATAAAACTTCCAGAAAATAAGATATACAATGAAAAGGAAAAACCTACAAATAATAGGAACAGAAGGAGATGAAACCCAGCTCAGTGGTCCAATAAATATTTTCAATAAAATCATAGAAGAAAATTTCCCTAATCTAAGCAAAGAAATATCTATAAATGTAAAAGAAACTTACAGAATACCAAATAGATTGGAACAAAAAAGAAAAATCCTTCTGCCACATAGCAATCAAAGCACTAAGTGTATAGAATAAAGAAAAAATATTAAAACTGCAAGGGAAAAAGGCCAAAATACCATATAAAGGAAGACCTTTAGAATTACACCTGACATTTCAACAAAGACTCTAAAGCCAGAAAGGCCTGGACAGAGGTCTTGCAGACTCTATGATACCACAGATGTCAGCCCAGACTATTATACCCAGCAAAACTTTGAATTACCTTAGATGGAAAAAACAAGGTATTCCATGACAAAATCAAATTAAAATAATATCTATCTAAAAATCCAATCCTACAGAAGATACTAGAAATAAAATTCCAACCCAAGGAGGTTAACTATCCCCAAGAAAACACAAGAAATAAGTAATTTCATACCAAAATAAGGGAAACACACACACATGCACAAACACAGAAACACATACACTACCAGCACCATGACCAACATCAAAATAACAGGAATTAACAAGCATTGGTCATTAATAACTCTCAATATCAATTCCCCAATAAAAAGATATAGGCTAACATAATGGATGTGAAAACAAGATTCATCATTCTGCAGCATTCAAGAAACATATCTCAATATCAAAGATAGAGATTAAATAATAATAAAGGACTGCCAAAAGATTTTCCAAGCAAATGCACCCAAGAAGCAAGCTGGTGTACCCATTCAAATAACAAAAAAGATGTTCAACCAAATTAATCAAAAGAGATGGAGGATACTTCATACACATCCAAGGAAAAATCTACTAAGAGAACCTTTCAATTCTGCATAAATTTGACTCAAATGCAAGGGCACCAACATTTGTAAAAGAAGGGTTACTAAAACTTAAATCACACATCAAACCCATGCATTAATAATGGGAGACTTCAACACCACACTCTCACCAATGGACAGGTCATCCAGACAGAAACTAAACATAGAAATAATAGAACTAACAAACATTATGACTCAAATGGACCTTAAAGATATCTACAGAGCATTTCACCCAAACACGAAAGAATACACCCTCTTCTCATGGAACATTCTCCAAAATTAACCATATAGTTGATCACAAAGAAAGTCTCAACAAATACAAGAAGACAAAAATAACCCCCTGTATCTTATCAGACAACCATGGATTAAAGTTGAACTTTATTAACAGAAACAAGAGAAAATCTACAAACTTATAGAAACTGAACAACTCTCTACTGATGACTACTGGGTCAAAACAGAAATAAAGAAGTCTAGAATTCAATGAAAATGAATGCATAATATACCCATACTTATGGGACACAATGAAAGCAATGCTAAGAAGAAGTTCATAGCATTAAGTGCCTTCACAAAGAAATTAATAGGATCTCATACTAGCAATTTAACAGCACACCCGAAAGCTCTAGAACAAAAACAGAAAGTACTCAAAAGGAGTTGAGGGCAGGAAATAACCAATCTTGGGTCTGAAATCAATAAAATAAAAACAAAGAGAACAATACAAAGACTCAATGAAACAAAAAATTGGTTCTTAAGAAAATCAATTAGATAGACAGACCCTTAGCCCAACTAGCTAAAAGGAAGAGAGAGAATCAGATATCCAAATTATCAAACTCAGAACAAAAGGGGGGACATAACAATAGACACTATTGTAATGTGGGAAATCCAAGGAATCATTAAGTCTTCTTCAAAAGCCTGTACTCCACAAAACTGGAAAATCTAAATGAAATGGACAATTTTCTTGATAAATACCACTTACCAAAGTGAAATCAAGATCAGATACACAATTTAAACAGACCAATAACCCCGAAGCAAATAGAAGCAGTCATTAGAAGTCTCTCAACCAAAAAAGGCCTATGGCCAGGTGGTTTTAGTACAGGATTCTACCAGACTATCAAAGAGCTAATACCAACACTTTTCAAATTATTCCACAAAATAGAAACAGAAAGATCATTGCCAAACTCATTTTATGAGACCACAGTCACCTTGATACCTAAACCACACAAAAAACTCAACAAAGAAAGAGAATTTGAGACTAATTTCCCATGAACACTGATGCAAAAATACTCAATAAAATACTTGCAAACTGAATCCAAGAACACATCAAAATTACCATCCACCGTGATCAAGTAGGCTTCATCTAAAAATGCAGGGATGATTCAACATATGAAAATCTATCAATGTAATCCACCATATAAACAAACTGAAAGAGAAAAAACCATATGTTCATCTCATTAGAAAAAGCCTTTGACAAAATACAACACTCCTTTCATGGACTGTTCAGTCTTGGAGGGATCAGGAATACAAAGCCCATATCTAAACACAATAAAGGCAATGTATATCAAGACAATAGGCAACATCAAATTAAATGGAGAGAAACTTAAAGCAATTCCACCAAAAACAGGGACAGGATAAAGATGTCTGCACTCTTTACATGTATTCAATTTAGAACCTGAAGTTTTAGCTAGAGCAATGAGACAACTAAACAAGATCAAGGGGATTCAAATTACAAACAAAGAAGTTAAAGTATTACTATTCAAAAGATAATAGTACACATAAGTGACTCCCAAATTTCTACCAGGGAATTCCTATAGCTGACAAAGTGTAGTAAAGTGGCTATATACAAAATTAACTCAAACAAACAAAAAACAAAAACAAAAAACAAAACCAGTAGCCCTCCTTTATATAAGTGATAAACGAGCTGAAAACAAAATCAGGAAAATAATACCCTTCACAATAACCACAAATAATATGAACTACCTTCATGTAACTCTAACCAAGCAAGTAAAAGTCTTGTATGCCAAGAACTTCAAGTCTTTGAAGAAAAAAATTAAAGAAGATATCAGAAAATGGAAAGCTCTCCCATACTCATGGATCAGTAGGATTAGCCTAGTAAAAATGGCCATCCTACCAAAAGCAATCAACAGATTCAACACAATTCCCATCAAAATTCCAACTCAAGTCTTTATAGATCTTGAAAGAACAATGTTGCCTCCCCCTCCCCCCTGCCTGAATGCTGCAAGTGAATTAGCAGAATTTCCTCTGACTGAATTCTGAAAGTGAAAGCAGCTGAACATCCTGGGACTGTAGCAGCCACCTGTGGTGTCGAAACAACGCCCACAACACTGCAGCTCCTCCTCAAGCTGCAGAAGAGGACTTGCTATTAGATTCTACAAAGCCTCCTGTTTGAAGACATTTGCTTACTGTAAACAATGTTCCTGCCTGAGAGTTGATTCCACTGAGAACTTGGCATCTAATCCTCTAGAGTTGTATTTACATTATGCATATATTGTATTCAAATGTTTTGGTTTCACTTTTGTGCCCCAGAGATAAATACCCATTTCACCCCAAAGTAAATGTCTCTTTGATACATCTACTTGGCGGCCCTCCTTTTTAGCCCATTAATTTCCACAGGTCTAGTCCAGCCTCCAGACCAAAGTGTCCCACAGATCCGTGTAGATCCGCTGGTCGGACACTACAGAACAATTCTGAGCTTCATATGGAAAAACAACAACAAAACCCTAGGATATTTTTTTTTAATTCTGCACAAGAAAAGACCTCCTGGAGGTATCACCATGCCTGATTTCAAACGGTACTGCACAGCAACAGTAATATAAACCACATGGTATTGGCACAAAAACAGGTTGATCAATAGATCAACTGAAGACACAGTAGTAAATCCTATAGCATTTGATTTTGGCAAGCCAAAATTATACAGTGAAAAAAAAGAAAGCACCTTCAACAAATGGTGCTCATCTAAATGGATGTCTGCATGCAGAAAAATGCAAAGAGATCCATATTTATCACCCTGTACAAACTCAAGTCCCCTACATAAAACCAGACACACTAAAACTAATAGAGAAAATGGGGAATAGCCTTGAACGTATTGACACAGGAGACAACTTACTGAACAGAACACCAACAGCTCAAGCACTAAGGTTAACAATCAATAAATGGGACCTCATGAAACTGAAAAGCTTCTGTAAGGAAAAGGCCATCATCAAAAGGACAAAATGGCAGCCTACAGAATGGGAAAAGATCTTCACTAACCCCACATCTGACAGGTACTGATATATGAAATATCTGAAGAACTCAAGAAACTAGACATCAACAAACCTAATGACCCCTTTATAAATGGCAATACAGATCAAAAAAGAATTATCAACGGAGGAATCTCAATGGCCAAGAAGCACTTAAAAAATGTTCAACATCTTAGCCATCATAGAAGCTAAATCAAAATGACTCTGAGATTCCATCTTACACCCATCAGAATAGCTACAATCAAAAATTCAAGGTATAGATCATAATGGCAAAGACGTGGAGCCAGGAGAACACTCCTCCACAGCTGATGGAAGTGCAAGCATGGGAATCAATTTGGCCATTTCTTAGAAAATTGGGAACAGATCTACCTCAAGAGCCAGCAATACCACCCTTGGACATATACCCATACCACAAGGACACCTGCTCAACTATGTTCATAGAGGCTTTATTCATAATAGCCAGAAATTGGAAAACCTAGATATCCCTCAACCAAAGAATGTTTAAAGAAAATGTGGTACATTTACACAATGGAGTAGTACTCAGCTATTAAAAACAATGACATTATAAAATTTACGGGCAAATGAGTAGAATTAAAAAAGATCATCCTGAGTGAAATAACCTCACCTACCAAGAATCCCAGGCCAATTAGCATTCTGAGTCCTTGACCCTAATATTAGTCACTAAAGTTGGCCTCTACCACACTTGAGGCTGACCCCTATTGATGGTACACCTGTAGAATCCAATGATATAAGTTTCTAAAGAACACCAGAGAGAATCTCTAAGCTGATAAATCTTTTGTGTGGTGAGTTTCATGAGAATGACTTCCATAGATTAATGTGTTTGGCCCCTAGCTGGTAGAACTATTTAGGAAGGATTAGGACATGTGGTCTTGTGGGGGGAGCGGGGGAGGTGTCACTTTGGATATTCTTTGAGGTTTCAAAAGTCCATGCCAGGTCCAGTCTCACTGTCTCTCTGTTACCTACATATGGATCAGGATATAAACTTCCAATTTCTGCTCTAGTGCCATGGCTGCTTGCCTGTCACCATGCTACCTGCCATGATAGCCATGAACTAACTCTATGAAACTATAAGCAAGCCCCTCGTGAAATGCATTTCACTTTAAGTTGAGTTGGTCATAGTTTCTCTTGACAATAGAAGAACAACTAAGACCGAAGTTGGTACCAGGAACTGGAATATTGCTGTGACAATACTATCATGCTATTATTTAGAGCAGTGGTTCTCAACCTGTGAGTCATGAACCATTTGGGGTCAAATAACCCTTTCACAAGGGTCACATACCAAATATCCTACATATCAGATGTTCACAATGTAATTCATAATGGTAGCAAAATAACAATTATGAAGTAGTAACAAAAGTAATTTTATCATTGGGGCCACCACGACAAGAAGAACTGTAATAAATGGTCACACCATTAGGAAGGTTGAGAACCACCGTTTTACAGGAGTGTGGAAGACTTTGTTGCTTTAGATTAGGAAAGCAGGTAACTCTGTAAGTAGGGCTTAATGGCTATCCTAGTAGGAGCTGGGAAAGCAATAGCACTGAAAGCACTGTGGACTATAGAGGCCCAGCTCACGGCTTCAGAGAGAAGCAATAGCAACTGGACTAAAGACCATTCTAGAGATAGTTTGAAAAAATGTGGCTGCTTTTTATCCTTGTCCTATAAATTTACCAAAGTCTAAATTGAAGAGTTTTAGAGAAATATCATTGGCAAAGATTTCAAAATAACCTAGCATTGACTGTTATATGATGAGCAATGACTTTCTTATACAGATCTACAATGAAAAAAAGCAAGCAGGCAAGAAAAAAAATAGCAAAATGTATAGTTTGAGGAGAAAAAGAGAAGCAAGGAATGTAGTGCTGGAACCAAATTCTGTGATCAGGTCTTGAGAAGTTTGAAGAAATGCCTGAAGCTAAATGGAGACTACTCCCACAGGATGAAATCTCACCCAGCCAATACTATAATCTATAAAAGGAAACGACCAAGGGATTTCCCTAAGCCTAACAAATATTAACACGTCAAAGCAGATGTAAGTGTAATTTAGAGAGGTGGTGGTATCTTCCTCCACAGTTAATGTCTGGTGTGTAGCAGAGGAGACTATTGAGGCCCAGAGAGGCCATTGCACAGTCTGTGAATCTGCACTGGGGACCCCAAGAAACAGGAGGTGCCAGAGCAGTGGGATAGCTACCAAGGAGAACCGAATACAGGAAGTGAATACAACTCTAAAGAGAGAAGTGTGTTGCAGTCAGTGAAGCTGGAAGGAGTGGGATATATGAAAAGTTACATAAGCCATTGGACATCAGACAGAGATGCAGAATTGGTAGCTTACTCAGCAGGGTTTCAGTATTGCTTTGGTCCACTGTTTCTTCACTATGCCCCTTTCTTCCCCTTTGGGATGGTATTCTGTGGCATTGTATGTTGGAAGTATGTGATCTGATCTTTCCTGTTACAAAGGGTTAAAGTTGAGACTGCATTAAGTATTAGAAGACACTACAAAACAGCTCAATGAAATTAAAGTGAAAAAACATAGAAGATAAATGCTGCAGTAATGCCAAGAAAACACAAACATAAGGTTGAAAGATTATAAAATCTACCCAGGATTTTAAAACAGAATCCAACAAATAGATAGAAACATTGCAATAAAAACTCAAGCTGAAATGAAGATGAAATGGGAAAACCCATAACTCATTTAGAAACTCAAAGGAAAGCCTTAAAAGCAGAATGAACCAAGCAGGAGTTAGAATATCAGGACTCAAAGATAAAAGATATAGTTCAAAAAAGTAAATAATATGAAAAAGTTTAAAAACACATAGGAAAGGAACATACAGAATATGTGCATGTGATACCATGAGAAGAGCAAAACTTCAAATTATAAGAAAAAATGAGGGAGAAGAATCCCAGATCAATGACATAGGCAAGATGTTTAATAAGATCATAGAAGAAAACTTCAACCAAGCTAAGTAAAGGCTCATGCATGAAGCACACAGAACACCAAATAGACAAGACCAGAAAAAGCACCGCTCAGCACATCATAGCTAAAACACTAAGTATACAGAACAAAGTCAGTATATTAAAAGAAAAACTATAATCTACCTATAAAGGAAAACGCATAAGCGTAACAGCTGATTTCTCAGTGGAAACTATGACAGTCAGAGGAGTCTGAAACAATCCACTTCAAATTATAAAAGACTATGACAGACAACCTAGAATAATATCTAGCAAACTACCAGCCATAATTGAAGAAATAAAAAACTTTTGCTGATATAAACAGCCTGAACAAATTTATGTCAAATAAACCAAACTTAAAGAAATTACAAGAAGTAGAATTTCAGGCTGAAGAATAGAATGAGCAAAGCGGAGAGGCTGTAGAAAGATGGGATGCCCAGAGAGAGTATAGAAAGATGGGATTCCCAGAGAGGCTATAGAAAGATGGAATGCCCAAAGAGACTGTAGAAAGATAGGATGCCCAGAGAGACTGTAGAAAGATGGCATACTGTAATTTCCAAAACAAAAAGTACCACTGAGAACACAAACAAACCCAAAAATCAATACCACAGTAACAAGAGCCAACACAAACATTTCAATACTAACTTTAAATATTAATAGCCTTAATTCTGCAATCAAAAGACATAGACTGACTGAATGGATCAAGAAACAAAATCAAGGTAAGTTATCTACAAGAAACACTTCTTAGCTTTAAAGATAGAAGACATTTTAAGAGGAAAAGGACGGCCAAATATGCTCCAATTAAACAAGACCAGAAAATAACCCAGCATTACTATCCAATGTAAATATTATATCAAAGAAGAAATAGTAATACCACTTTAAAACTAACTAGAAAAGTCTCTAGACTTGTACATGAACCATCAGCACTTTAATCAGGCTTTACTGTATTTCCTGAGAATAAGATCTATCATCTTTGACATCTCACTTAGCTATGAAAATGTCCTGAATACCTGGTACTGTTAAGTAGCTAGTTAGATATTAGTAGGCCTGCAGGACACTAGAGCTGGACTCCTTCCTGACTAACATCTTATAAGACCAAGTCAAAAACTAATTTGTTAGTCAAAAGAATAAGACTTTAGTAATATTTCTGGCCCTAGAGGGAGATGTGGCATAATGACTTGCCTAGAATGCCATTAATAGAAAGTTATCTAAACCTTGTTCCAGAAGCCCTTAAATCTAGTAGAGTTACTATCTATCAGGTACCCAGAAAAGGGACAAAAAGAGCTCCAAGTCCCTTTCTCCAATAGTCAATCCAATTGTATTGGTCAATGTCCTGAACATGAAAGACCCCTCAGAAAAAAACTATCTGTTCTAGAAATAGTATAAATTTGGCCTAAAACATAGGTTGCACAATGATCCTTTGTCCATTGTTCACTCTGACCCTTTAACAATAGGTTAAAGTATTAAATGATTTAGCTACTTTTATCCCCTTTAGAATGTGCTCAACTTTAATTTGCAATAAATACTTGCTATTTCCTAAACTGTACTCTGTGTATCTCATCTGAATTCTGTCATCATACATTATGAGAACCAGGAAAAAAAGATTCTGGTATTATAATAGTACAAAATGTAAAATTAGTTATGGCTTCTTAATTTCAGACCATACTTTTCCCCCTGAATTATATGACTTTTTGTTTGAATGATGTTTAAAAAAATCCATCACTAAAATAAAATGATTCATGTGTATACATAATTTAATTAAAATTATTTGTATCAAATCAAGTATAGCCAACAAAGTAATCATTTATGAACAAGAGAAACCATTTAATCACAACTTGTCTCAAAGAAAAATAAAACAAAACTAAAACCAACAAAATTAATCATAAAGTAGGCCTTTTTGCCATTTGCACTGCTGTACACTAGATTAAATAGTTATAAAACATACTACATATTAAAGATCAAACCTTCAGACAGTATTTCTTCAGCAACAAAACTATAAAACATCTCATAATAAAACTGTCTAATGTTTCAAAGGTATAAAGGTCACCATCTTAAAATAGGAGAGAATATCAAAGTCTCAGCTTATACACCATAGTTCAGGAGTGGAACACGGAGTTATTACCCCACCTGTCCAACCAGTATATGCAGAGCAATCATGAGGATCAGCTGTCTTCAGTCCTTCTTCCATCTGCTGCAGAAGATCTTTGATTTTGGTCTGGATACGTTTTATGAAGTTGGGAACAATCTAAAAATCAATAGAAAAAAAACATAAATTAAATTGTACAAAAAAGAGAACATCATGAAACCAGTAGAAAGTTGCACTGGCATATCTTAGGTGACTAGAGCCTAATCTGGTTCTTGGAAGTTAATATTTTAATGAAACAATGTCTTATGTGGATTATAACTCTTAAATATTATCACAAAGAATAATTTGCAGAAATCAAGGATAGGGAACAAAAGAAAAGCAGATGATTTGACTGCAAACATTTTTAGTCCATATAAGGAATCTAAGAAAACTTGGCTGATAGTTAATTTATAATGTCAACCTGACTGGATTTAGAATCATCTAGGAAAGTTGCCAGTGAGTGTGTCTGTGAGGAAACCTACCTTACATCTGGGTGGCAGCCACCCATTTTTTTGTTTGTTTGTTTGTTTTTTGTTTTTGTTTTTCGAGACTGGGTTTCTCTGTATAGCTCTGGCTGTCCTGGAGCTCACTTTACAGACCAGGCTGGCCTCGAACTCAGAAATCTGCCTGCCTCTGCCTCCCAAGTGCTGGGATTAAAGGCATGCGCCACCACCTCCCGGCTGGCAGCCACCCATTAACTGAGCTCCATGACTAAGAAGGAAAAGGAGGAGCCAATAGAATGCCAGTATTCTTCTCCCCGTGTGTGTGACTAAGGAATCAATGTGACAAACCATCTCAAACTCTCACTCTCCCAGGGACATGCCTTCTTGCCATAGTTCTTAAATAAAAATAGCAAACAAAGCCAGACCTAGTAGCACTTGCCTTTAATCTTGGCATTTGGGAGGCAAAGAAAAATGACAAGCGTTCAACGCCAGCTTTAGCTACATAGTAAGTTCAAGGTTAGTCTGGGCTCTGCCAGGCCCTGACTCAAGCTAAAAGCAAAAACCAAAGGGTTCCTATTGTCCCATCTGCCCTTACACTATCCCCTTTTGGTCAAAGACTATACACCCACACACCTTCAAGATCCTGTTAGCCTATATATCATTGTACAACCTCAGTGAAGTCAGAGACTACATATCCACCAGCTCACACATGTATTTGCACCATTCCACTCGGAGCAGAAATTGTGTGCCAACTCATCTATTAACTTCCACTACCACCACATATCATCAGTCGATGCTCATGAAGCCAGAAAAGCTTGCCTGCAGCCTGATTCCTCCCAACCCACACATCCTTCAAACACAATCCATGAAAAGAAAAACCTGCCCCCTGGCTCTCATTGAAACTGTGCAGTACCAACAAATTCCCTTGAGGTTTGAGACTGTATTACAACCAACTAAAAGGTTCCTTAGCGGAAACTAATAACTACAGCTACAAGCAAACAGCCATTTTCTCTACAACTTAATTTTACATAGCACATAGTATTTAACCAAGCCCAAAGAAGCTAAGTCCACAAGGAACACAAAGCTCAAGCATACACTCAATACAGAAATGCCAGGAACTTATTCAAAAAGGGAAGAGGAATCCACATGCAAGTAAGTTCCAAATAGAAGCATCAGCCAGAAAAATAGTCTGAACCACACTAAGACAGCAGAAGTCAAAAATGAATCAGATCTAGGGGCCAGAAATGTATCAAGACATGGACACTGGTCCAGAATAGTCCTTAGAAACAGAGAATATAGGTATGAGACCATCCATTACAGAGCAACTCCTGGCAGTGAGTCAAGCTTCTAAGAAGTAGAAAAAATGTGCTGTATGTCAGGTAGAAGCAAGGAATCAGGGGCCCAACCGTTGACGTCAGACAAAGCACCCTAAGAGAAGGTCTAGTGATAGAGCATACTACTGTGAACACAGTCGAAACATGGAGAAAGGACACCTCAAATACGCTGCAGCCTGATCATCACAATCACACTCACCTCAAAGAAGAAATGGGACCAAACAAATAACAATCAACTAACAAATTCCTGAGTTCAAGTCCTCGTGTTATGGCACAGCCCCAGAGAAGACACCAGAGGATGGAAAGATCCTCTGAGCTCATAGACAGGTAGAAGTAGTATAATAAAAATGGCCATCCTACCAAAAGCAATCGACAACTCAATGCACTCTCTATAAAAATTCCAAAATTGCTCCTCATAATTTTTCAAATGAAAAAATCATTTTCACCTTCATATAGAAGCACAAAAATCCAAGACAGTTAAAATAATCCTGACTAATAAGAGAACTGCTTGGAAGTATCACCATCCCCAACCTCAAAATGTACTATGGAGATATATTAATAAAATAACATATTAGCATAAGAACAAATATGCTGATTAATGGAATAGAATTGAAGACCCAGACATAAATCCACACAGCTATGGACAACTGACTTTTGATAACAAAGCCAAAAATACACATTGGAAAGAAGAAGAGAGAGAAAGAGAGCATCTTTAACAATTTGTGCTGGTCAACTGGACAGCTACATGTAGAACTGTCTGTTTTGATCAATAGTCCATCTTTCAGGTGAGTTTTTGACTCTCTGTTTTTAGAGTTCTTTGTATGTTTTGGATATTAACCCTCTGTCAGATGTATAGCTGGCAGAGGCCTTGCCCACTGTGAGTCTGCTGTTCACTCGATTGTTTCCCTCACTGTCCAGAAGCCGTTTAGTTATATGTGGTTCCACTTGTCAATGGCCAGTCTTAATTCCTGGGCAAATGGAGTCTTATTCAGAAAGTCCTTTCCTATACCTGTATCTTGTAAGGCAACACCTATGGTGTTTGTTTGTTTTCCCTTAGGCAACTCAAGTGTATAGTCTGGAGTAAAAACACAAACTAGATTTGTTTTTTAAAGTACCGTGGAGTGGCATGGATAGAGCAGTTATAGAGGGGAATCGTAGGATACAGTGATATGAAAGGGAAATGAGACAGGGGCAGTGAATTGAGGAGGAGGACAATACAAAAGAGGATGTATGGAAAGCAACACTACTAATGTTTGAAAAAGCCACAAGGAATCAAACTATTTTTATTTACCTATAATTACATATAATACATATATACATACGTACTTTTAAGGAAGGAATGCGACTTGGGCTTTCAGAGGGAGTAGGCAGCTCAGCTTCTCCGTCTGACTGTGCCTACTACAGCACACACAGCCTCTTTTACAGGTTCAGGTTGACTCCACACCGCAGCTACTGCTATCATTAGTGCTCATCAGATCATAGTAGCATCTCCAGTAAATATGCTCAGGTTTCCACTGCAACTGACGCTTTACCAACAGCCTCTCCTAAACTCTCTTCAGGACTCTGACCCTTCTTAGTGGTGCCAAGCCTCCACATTTCTCCGTGGCCCCCTTAATCCTTAGGCTCTCGAGCCACCTAAACCAGTACTACCTGGGAGACTCTTACACACTACCGAGTTCAGTCATCAGAAAGAGATGCAGCCTTGGGCCCTACGGATCATTACTTCTATGTGCTAACCCTGAGAGAATCATTCCAGATTTCATCGCAATGCTGCTGGTCTCTTTATCACAGCTGATTCACTTCTTACCCAGTGTCTTAGTTAGGGTTTTCTAGAGTCACAGAACTTATGGTAGTCTCTATGTAGTAAAGGGATTTATTGATGACTTACAGTTTGTAGTCCAACTCCCAACAATCAACTCCCAACAACGTCGTGGCAGCAGCTGTGAATGGAAGTCCAAGGATCCAGCAATTGCTCAGTCCCACAAGGCAAGCAGGCGAAGCAGAGAGAGCCTTCCTTCTTCCAATATCCTTATATACGTCTCCAGCAAAAAGTGTGGCCCAGGTTAAAGGTGTGTGCCACCACACCTTTATCCCCGGATGACCTTGAACTCATAGAGCTTTCTATGTTAATCCTGTGGGATTCGTAGCCACTATTCCTCAAGGTCTCTATGCCATGATTCAGGTCAGAAACTTGTATCTCTCAGCCTCCAGATTAGGGTCACAGGTGAGCCTTCTAATTCTGGATTGTAATTCATTTCAGACGTAGTCAAGTTGACAACCAGGAATAGCCACTACAATCCACCCCTTGTCAACTTGACACAAATAATATCCCATGTCCACATGAAACAATAACAAAATCATGAGTACGCCTAACATGATATAACTATTCCTCGTACAATCGCAAACGCATTTATAAATTTACAATGTCCCTTGGGAACATTCTTTAGTGTCTCAACTTAAATACCAATTGATGTTAAAGAAATTGGAAGAAAAGTGTATTCTTAACAGAATAAGACAGAAGCATTCATATTACTTATAATCCTCGTTTCTGCAACTGATTACATGGCCTTAGCTGGTATTTATAACTACCTTCCTCTACTACCCATTCTGTATTTCCTTCCCCCTCAGCAAGCACCTCAGCAGGTCTTGGCTCTTTTCCTGGAGGATTGACCCATACCTTCATTCCTGATGGGTCTGCATCCTTTGTCATCCTGCTTGGATTAGGCTGTTGTAATTTCCCATTGACCTTAATCACAGGACATGGAAGTACTAAGAGACGCCCTAAGGGATCTCCTGCACTCCAGACATAATCTTGCTTACCTCCATTGTGAAGAGGCAATCCGATTTCTCCATGGTAATCTGGATCTATCACTCCGCCTAATACTGTTATTCCCTTCTTAGCCTGTTGGTTTAAGGGCATTAAAAGCCCAAAATGACCAGGGGGAAGTCTGAGCTTCCAGTTCAATGGAATGTTTGTTGTGGCTCCTGGTAGGAGAACTCCACCCTCTGGAACCAAAACTTCTAGGCCAGCAGAACCTAGAGTTGTGGGGACAGGAAGCAAAAATTTTCCTAGAGGGTCACTAGGAGTGATAGTGAGTGGAACTATTCCCTTTTCCACCCCTTGATTCCTGGACCCATGGATCCTGGCTATGGGGGAAACTGTGCCATATATTGGACGCTGATTCAAAGCATATACTGCCTTCTGAAGAACTCTGCCACTACACCCAGCTAACCAGCTAAACACCCCAATAAAGTAAAGGGTTCACTTCAGTGGTGCTAATATCTTGTTAATAACAAGTGATTCTTCAGTCCCAGATGAACAGAAGTTCTTAGTATAAAAAAATAGCACATGAAAGAGACATAATAATCTTTGAGGAACTGTGAAACTTTTCTCTGAAACCGCACAAGCCAGGCCTCTACCATCTGCCTTTCTCACACCATTATTATCTTCCTGGTTCCCAAAGGAGCAGCTCATCAAGCTCTGAATGCTCTCAGCCCAAAGTCTAAAAGGCTTCTACAATCCTCCCCAAAACAGGGCCAGGTCTGTCACAGCAATACCTCATGAACCAGGTACCAGTTTCTGCATTAATATTGAAGTCAGGGCAGGGAATCAAGGCAAGAATATGAAAGCAGGAACCCAAGAAGGCACAAATGAACATGAACGATGCTTACTAGCTTGCCTTCCAAGGTTCTCTTAGCTTCACTGCGTAAGTCAGGGCTACGAAGCCTGGACCTTCCTACATCAGTCATTAATCAGACAATGCACCCACAGACTTGCCTACAGGCGCTCTGATAGAAGTGTTTTCTCAATGAGGTGCTGTCTTCCCAGATTTCCTTAGCTTGTGTCAAGTTCACAAACAACAGCACACATACTTAGAACTCATCAATACTTAACAAAACCTTGTTGTGAACAAAGGAGTCATGGATGGGTTTTAACTTGGGTACTGAAATTTGGCATTGGCAATTTTATAAGCTTTTAATCATCAAACATATATTATACTAAGTCTTACACAAACCTTGAAGAACTTACTTGAACTCTGTGTGCCTTGGTTTTAATTTTTTAATTTGCCTTCATTTCTACCTTTCATTTTCAAAGTAAAATATTTTATTGTATGAAATCCCATCATTATATTTTTTTTTCTTTTTAATCTTTTTTTATCCACAGTATAAACTTATCCTTATATTCTTGTCAACATTTCTCCATCTCATCTGCTTGCTTCTGAGTTATTTTATTTTTCTGAACAAGATGTGAATCCAAATTCCAGACATAGTATAAGTAGTAGGTTAATATTATCTTTATACAAATTATTAAATTGTCATATATTTGGTAAATCTCTTTGTGGATGGGATTTCTTTTTTGCAATTCCTTTTTGTTTTTTAAATTGTAAGTAGTTTTTTTCATACAATATATTCTATTCATGGTCCATCTCCCCCACAACTCCTCCCAGATGTTCCCCACCTCTTCAGCCATTCAAAATCTTCCTTTTTCTTACTAGAAAACAAAAAGCAATCAGGCTTCTCTACAAAAAAGAAAAAGAATAAGATAAAATAAAAACAAACAAACATGAATAGAACAAAAATAAACAAGGAACAGAAAAACAGAAGAGCCAAAGGAAAAGCACAAGAAAGACATCCAGATGCAGGGACGGGCATCTTGGTACACACGGAAATCCCCTAAAACATAAAATCAGAAACTGGAATATAATGAGCAAACTAATAAACAAAAGACATGTAGGGTAAGAAAAAGAAAAAAGTCCAAAGCATTATGGGGGAAAACAAACAAAAGAGAAAACCTCTAAAAATGAGTTTATTTTGTATTGACCATCTACTGCTGGGCATAGGGCCTGCCTGGCCTTAACAGTGGATATCCTATGAGACTCACAGAAAATTAACTTTTCACTCGAGAATATTACAGACAGTTTCTGGGTTAGGAAGAGGGGCAAGTGTCCACTTCTTTCAGCACTAGGACATCATCCTGCACAGGCCCTATGCATGCTGCCACTGTCTCTGTGACTTCACATGTGTATCATCAGTTCTGCTGTATTGAAAGCTTTGTTTCTTTGGTGTTCTCCATCTACTCTGGCTCTTACATTCTTTCTGCCTCTTCTTCTGCAGAGTTTCCTGAGCACTGAGGAGAGGAAATGGATGGGGACATGCCATTTAGGACCAAGTACTCTAAGGTCTCTCATTCTCTACAGACTCTCTAGATGAGTCTTTGCATTTATTCCCATCTTCTGTAGGAAGATGTTTCTCTGGTGATGGCTTTGATGACACTGATCTATGAGTGTGGCACAATGTTATTAAAGGATCATTTTGTTGCTAGATTCCTTTAGCAGAATAGAGTATTAAGTTTTCCCCTAGGCCCATGCCCTATCTAATCTCAGATTCTTGGCCACCAGAACAGGTTTGGGTATGGATGTGACAGGATTTTCTATCTAATTAATTTAACTATTAGTGCAGCAGGAGGCCTGTGATTGGACAGGGAAAAGGGAGGCAGAGCAAGGAGTTGCCGAGATAGAGATGGAGGAGACAAGTAGGGGAGAAGGAAGCAAGACGGTGAACAAACAGAATGACTCAGATTCCGTATGGTTTTTAAAGAGCCACAGGTAGATAGAATATCATATAGGGATAGAATAATTGGGCTAATTTGTCTAATCTAGGTGGGCAGCTTGTATCATTATCAACTGACTGTGAATTTATTGTGTAGGTATCTTCTATAGTGAGAATTTATTGACATATAAATCTGATTAATTATAAGCATATTGTTTTGATTTACTGGGTTACTGGAATATGGGACAGCCGACCACAGTGGGATTATAGCTGAGAAGGTACAGGTGGTACTGAGAGAAGTGAACTAGAGCTGGGAAGACTGCAACCTGTCACTGCTGGGGCTAGCTAGCCTAGTGGCAAGACCACCACCAGAGCAGACAGTAGCTGGGTGTGGGGTGGTGTACTGGCTAGTTTTATGTGTCAACTTGACACAGGCTGGAGTTATCACAGAGAAGTGAGCTTCAGTTGGGGAAATGCCTCCATGAGATCCAGCTGTGGGGCATTTTCTCAATTAGTGATCAAAGGGGTAGTGCCATCCCTGGGCTGGAAGTCTTGGGTTCTATAAGAGAGCAGGCTGAGCAAGCCAGGAGAAGCAAGCAAGCCAGCAAGGAACATCTCTCCATGGCCTCTGCATCAGCTCCTGCTTCCTGACCTGCTTGAGTTCCAGTCCTGACTTCCTTGGTGATAAACAGCAATATAGAAGTAAGCCAAATAAACCCTTTCCTCCCCAACTTGCTTCATGGTCATGATGTTTGTGCAGGAATAGAAACCCTGACTAAGACAGGTGGGAACTTGCCATTTAATATTGCCCGCAACATATGGGTTCCATTTCATGGAGTGGGCCTTAAATCTAATCAGAGAGTGGTTGGTTACTCCCACAAAGTTTGTGTCACTATTGCACTAAAGCCACTTGCATGTAGATCACTATTGTAAATCAAAGGGTTTGTAGTCAGGCTGGTGTTTACTTTTCTCCTTTGGTAATGTGCAAAGTAGCTTATAGTACCCTTTACAGTCCATAGGGGGAAGGCTCTAGATAGGCATTTAAGATAGGCTCAAATTCAATAAGTTATGTAGGTATTATCTTCAGCAACTGGGCATCAATTTGTGGAGAGCAACCAATAGCCTTGGCTATAGCCTGGATAATTTGGTGTTTTTTTTTTTTTTTTTTTTTTTTTTTTACGGGGCCCCTTCGGGCAATGACTTAATTAGATATAACCAATTCCTGAAATGAGAGACTTCATTTGCTGATAAGAGATGTCCAGTTGGGGTTCCATCACCCCCCATTATATGGTTATTTTATTTAGATTGCCTCTGTATATATTTTAGGAAGCCTCTACTATATTAGATTTTCATAGATCCACTCAAGTGGCCCTTAATTTCAGCTCTCTCCCCATATTCCCTCCTTCACAACTCTCATCCGTTCTCCTCCCTGCTAATTCTCCAGTTCCACTTTTCCTGAATCCATTTTCCATAACTATGTGTTCTATTTCCCCTGCCTACTGTGATCAAATCATCCAGACACTTATTCTATACATAATCTATGTGGTTACAGGGATTGTAGCCTGCTTATCAAAGACTTAACAGCTAATACCCACATATAAGGGAATACATGCCATATTTGTC
>JADRCD010209218.1:0-15727 GCA_019843815.1 Montemys delectorum | reverse complement strand
ATGAGAAGACCAAACCTAAGGATAATAGGTATAGAAGAGAGTGAAGACTCCCAAGGTAATAGGCCAGTAAATCTCTTCAACAAAATTATAGAAGAAAACTTCCCTAACCTAAAGAAAGAGATGCCCATGAACATACAAGAAACCTATAGAACTCCAAATAGACTGGACCAGAAAAGAAATTCCTCCTGTCACACAATAATAAAAACACCAAATGCACTAAACAAAGAAAGAATTTTAAAAGCAGTAAGGGAAAAAGGTCAAGTAACCTATAAAGGTAGGCCTATCAGAATTACACCAGAATTCTCACCAGAGACTATAAAAGCTAGAAAATCCTGGGCAGATGTCATACAGACCCTATGAGAACACAAATGCCAGCCCAGGCTACTATACCCAGCAAAACTCTCAATTACCATAGATGGAGAAAACAAGATATTCCATGACAAAACAAAATTTACACAATATCTTTCCACATATCCAGCCCTACAAAGGATAATAGATGGAAAACAACAACATAAGGAGCGAAACTACAGAAGAAGCAAGAAAGTAATCTTTCAACAAATCCACACAAGCCTAATTCCACCTCTCACAACAAAAACAACAGGAAGTAACAATTACTTTTTCTTAATATCTTAATATGAAAATTAATACTACCAACATATCCTAATCGATTGAAATCCAAAAACATGAGGAATTAGACATTTATTGACTGTCATCCAATGGTCTCTCTAATTTGGTAACTGGAGAAATAGATCCAATATTATATAGTCCATATACACTTTCAGCTTGTTTGTTCATGACAGTGTCTTGCTGTGTACAACATAATGGTCTTGAGATCTTGTTTCTCCTATCTCAGCCTCTCTATTAGTAGTATTATTTATTTCATGTTTTTACAGCATACTATGGTTTTCAGAACAGCTTACATATTTTAAAAGTATTTATATACCCAAAAGTAATGTAGACAATTAAATTGGGAGGGGACTTGTAAGAGAACAACGAAGTGTGAGACTGAATGCTTTGCTTGACGTTTGTAACTCTTGTATCAAGTAAGAGCCAAGATCTTAAGCTCTACTAAATATAAAACAAACAAATAAACAAACAAAACACTTTCTATATTTATGTTCATTTAAGAAAATATTAGTAGTGATGTATTATTTTGAAATATACAGTTAATACGTTAGTAGTTATTTAAAATTTATATTGAGAAAAACGTTTGTATTTTCAGTATTGCCGTAGACAAGCATCTACATAAGACTGTTGTTAAATTGATTGTTGTTTTATATCAAACAACTTTTATAATACTCATTTTTATTGTTATAGTATTTTATAAATTTTAAAGAATATGATAAAAAAGATATTGTAGGTATTGAAGGGGGGGTCTCTGGGAGGAGTGGGGTACAAAAGGAAAACAAGAATGTGATTTAATTCTACTTACTTAAAATATGTTTTTAAATGTTAACAAATTCAGGTAAATTGAAATCATGTAACTTTTCCAATCATATTGCAATAAAACTTAAGAAAAATAGTACAAAAAAAAATCGTTCTCCCATCTTGCCCTCTGCCTCCCGACCTCCCTTTTTCTTTGCTGCGACTGGGACGGTGAATAAACCCAGTTTATTTAGACATGAGCCACAAATCCTCTCAGAGTCCTGCCTTCCTGATGAGGTTTCCGTGAGCGTGATGATACGATCCAGCAGGGAACTGATCTGGACGGAGCCAGGAGAGGAGGTGAATCTCTGATTCCAGATCTCTCTTGGAGCAAACCATTCTGCTTTCTAGGTTCCAATTGCCTCAGCGGTCAACTGAAACAATTCAATCGAGTCATTTCTAAGCGTGCTCCATGATCTCAGGTGGACCCCTGATGATTAGTTAAACTCTTTTCAGGAGAGCTGAAGATGCGGGGCAGAGGTGGTTGGGAGGCAGGCAATATATTAATTACATTACTCCCAGAGAGGAGTCCTTATTCAATTTGATGGGCACTGACCCATTTTACTGGTGGCAAAGCTCCTAATGTAAAATGAAAAAATAACAAAGTGAGATTATACTGCCCCCCCCCACTTCATAGCCAATTTTTTTTTATTGTTATGGTGGTTAGTGTTCAAATGTTTGTGAGCAACTTGCAAATAACTAAGTTTTAAATCTGTACTCTCTCTTTTTGGGTGGCCCCACTTCATGCTTGGCAACTCATTGCCTGCTATGGGAACACAGTCTACCAAAAAAAGATCAAATTGTTCCAAATAGCTAGCTGTGTGTTCTCCTAAAAAACAAATTCAAACTCTCATTTCAAAGTTACTGGGTGAGAGAGGCCACCTGGTATATATCAGAGAAAGAATGCAGGGTCTTGCAAAGGGCTTCCTTCCTACTAAGGAATTCCAGACTATACCTCCGTGTCCGCCCCCTCGCTTGACTCTGCTCTCTATTATCAGTCTGAATGTTAGTTCTGAGCATCTTGAGAAGCAAGGGTATTTTAGGAGAGGCTACGAAGCCAGATCTGATTTCATGGGGTTGAGTCTCTAAAAATCACTTACCATTATGACAGTGTGTGAGTGTGTGTGCATATGTGTGCAAAAATGTGTGTATACACGTGTGTTATGTGCATGTGTGTGTGGCTGCTACCCATGCCTATGCAGAGAGGAAAACATCAGTGCCCTGCTCTGTTACTCTCTACCTTTCTTCTTTGAGACAGGATCTTTTATTGATTCTGGAAGTAAACCTGTAGCCAGCAAATCCCAATGACCCTCCTGTCTCCACCTACGACAGTGTTGGGCTTACAGGCAAGTGAAGTCATGCCTGGTTTTTTACGTGGGTGCTGGGATCTGACTTAGGTCCTCAAGTACCTTACTCAGTGAGCTGCCTCTCTAGCCTCTTTTAGAATTTCCAGCACTAATCTGTACATTTCTAATTGTCAGTAGGGTGTTGTATCCACAATCCCACCTCAGAAACTTTTCTCCGGGCTAAGCATTCCGTATACAGCAGTACAGCTTTTGCTCACTATCTGCCTTATCCCAGAGATGGGGAAGCAGGGGCCCCAGAAGGTAGCGGCTTGCCTCACCCTGTTCACACCTCAAAGCTGACCAGCAGTAGAGAGTTGAGAAGCTCTGGAAGTGGGAGTTGCCAGACAGATCTTGCCACCACACGTAGATGGAAAATGCTCACAGGTGCAGAAGATGGGTGTTAAAGAAGTTCACTCTGGTGACAGCAACTGATCCCTCCTGTCAGTTACACTTCAAACTCTTCACCCCAGCACTTGGACATTTTGAGATTTTGTGGAATCTCTCTAGGCCCCTTTGACTTAAGAGTTAAGGGTCAGCTTCTTTTTTTTTTTTTAAAAGATTTATTTATTAGTATATGTAAGTGCACTGTAGCTGTCTTCAGACACACCAGAAGAGGGCGTCAGATCTCACTACAGATGGTTGTGAGCCACCATGTGGTTGCTGGGATTTGAACTTAGGACCTCTGAAGGAGCAGTCAGTGCTCTTACCCACTGAGCCAAGGGTCGGTTTTTCACACATATTAATTTTCAAGAATCCTTCAGGCTTGTTAGAAGTCACATTATTAGTGGAGACACATGTAACCTTATGCCAGGGATAAATATTAATGCAGGAATCTGTAGACCATTTTTCCCTCCTGGTTAAGGCCACTGAAAGCCCCATCTTCCCCAGCGGGGCTTCCCAGAGTTGGTTGGACCTGGAGGGTCATACATTAGACTCATCCACTTTCTCATTCTGGCTTATAGGCCTTGCATTGTACAGGAGGAATAATTTGATGTGGCATTTTGCTGAAACATCCTGTAGATATTTTAGGTATTTGCACAGGGAATTTTTTGACCTTTGAATAAGATATGTGCTGAGAAAGGTCTTGGGATATTTTAACATGTTAAGCTAAGATAGCCCCCAAGGGGAGTATTTTGGTCCCTATTGGCTGCAACTTTATTTCAAAAGCCTGTGGGATTTTTACTGTCTCTGAGGAAACTTTCAAGATATTTTTACTGCACTGCATTTTGTGCTATTTTGTGACTCTCTTATCAAAGGCAACTGGCAGTCAGCTGATAAGTTCTCCTTATCTCCCATTAAGGCCTTTCCTCTATCAATGAGCATTGTGTGAATTACTTGTGAAGCTGCAGAGGCCATCTGGGTCTCCTGGAGGCACCACCACCTTATTCCAAATTGGGTTCTGGCTCTTAACATGGACGAGTACTGTGATGGGTAATATCGGCTGTCAGTTTGACAGGATGGAGAATCACCTAAGAGACAAATCTTTGGGAGTGCCTTCCAGGGAGGTTCTAGAAGTGGTTAACTGAGCTGGGACATCCCAGCTTAAAAACAGGTAGATTATTCCACAGGCTGGACCTCAGCCCACATGAGGACAAGAAGGCAAGCAGAGTGCCTGCAGTCCTTTCTCCCTGTTTTCTCATGGCAGATGATGAAACCAGCTCCCTCCTTCCCCCACCATGATTGATGGTATCCCTTCCTAAACCACAGCCAATGGAAAGCTAACATATCTCTTCAACACTTAAAATCTCTTGATCTTTGACTATACCAGTAAAAAGGAGTGCAGGTACTGAGCAGGCCAATAGAACAAAGGCATCCCTGGAACTGGGCCTCTTCCACAGGTGGCTTCTATTCAATGAATAAATATGACCCTGACTAACAAGGCCAGAAGGAATTCTGCTGTCAGTGCAGTATAATAGACCACCAGTTCAACTGAGAACTAGTTGAAACCACACACATTTTTACCATTGTGCCCAAACACAGGGAGACTGATGCTCCCAGAACGCCAGCTAGCTCCAAGGCTAGGCTTTGACATCTTCAGAGAACCACGACCGACTCTCACATGCATTTCTGCCCTGGGGGCTACTGTTTTCTAAAGAGGGGGGATTTTACATTGGGGAATTTGGGAATGGGAGTTAGTTCGAAATTATATGAAGCTTGATCTCTCACTCCAGTATTCATAAAAGGACATTCAGAGTTCCTGCCTTGTGTATTACTGAATTTCTAGACTCCATTACAGAGACTGTAGGAATTAGGCAGCCAATAAATACTTATTGAAGAAATGCACTAGATTGCTAATCATGTTCCTTACAGAGGCTGAAAAGCCACTGCAGATAGGAGACTGGAGACTGTTGGAATTGGGTATTACTGGTGAATAGGAACTCTCTTGGAAGGATTAAAAGAATTAGAGTCAAAGGAAATGAAAAAGCTCATAGGAATGGGGCCATGGATTCTGAACATCCCTCTTTCCAGTGGAAATCTAGGAGGACAGCCCAGCACTAGGTAGTCAATAGCAAATCTTCACAATAAAATGCAAACAAATATTCCCAGGTCCTAAATGTCCTGCTGAGACTACTGTCCAGACGTTGGACCTGGGCTAAAACACAAGGCCAGTGGCTTTTGTGAGATGACGAGCCCTTTCTGGAAGGTGTCAGGCTTTTCCTTGCTGGTTTCATACTCCTGCACCATGTGGGCTTGTTCTAGAGGGTGGCCTGGGGATGCATTACTAAGACAAACAAGTCAAGGATGGGTCACAAAACTCCTTTACAACAGGTTAACTGTTGTCCTTTGGTCATTGATGTGCGTCTGAGCATTTGCAGCTGGCTTAACAGATTGAAGATATTTCCAGGTATCTTGGGTTTTAGAAATGTTTAGATATATTTATCAAAAGCTGGGGAGATGGATTAGTGGTTAAGAGGACTAATTCCTTTTCCAGACGTCCCAGGTTCCCAAATGGTCATTAACAACCACCTGTAACTTCAGTCTGAGGGGATCCAACACACTCTTCTAGCCTCTACAGGCACTGCATGCTCGTGGTGAACAGGCATACATGTAGGCAAAACACCCATACACATAAAACAAAAAGTAATATGGTCTGAAAAATAATTTTAAAATATGCTGTATGGAATTCTTAAAGAATTAATGAAAATATTAATTATTCTTAAAAACCCACACTTACCTTCCCTCCATTTGTCTGTCTTCTGCTCTGATGTCACACATAACTTAAAGTGAAATTGTAAGTCAGAATATACCTTTCCTTGCATAATCTGACTGCCTCATTGCCCTTTGTCCCACTGGACGTCAGATGTAGTTATATCAAATCTAATTTATTACTGGTGGTAATTAAATACTAAAGATTGTAAAAACATTTATAATATAAACCATAGCAGATTAAATATATTATACCTTCAACATGTTCTCAAATGAGGAAAGAGACAGTGAACAGCGATGGTGCAGGCAGACACTTGTACATTTGTTATGTGTCAGAGGAGAGTGGGGGAAGTTACTGTCTTATTTTGGCTTGAAACGCTAAACAAGGCATGGGGTAGCTTTCGCGTTGATTCTATCTCCATCCACGAAGCTGGATGGGAAATTATGCAAAAGCTAGTGTGCCTATCAATGAACACGTGAATCTGTGCATAGAATAACAGTCCTCTCACACATGCCTTGTGCCATGGTTTCCCCAGAACTCTTGGGTACATTGCCACAGGGGACCGAGTAGGCCAAGCGGACTGATGGAGGCCAAGTCAGTAACCCTTGTTGTGTAGCCCTGTGCAACTCAGCTCCACAGAACTCTCAACCATTCTTACAAGTCTGTCTTGTTGGCACCTGTTTCTGCCCTCTGAGGAAGGCGGATGGTAGTAGTCAGAGGAACGTTTGTTTGCTCCACCATGAGTTTTATAATGGAAATCTAGAAGGGTTAACAAAGAGTTAAATTTTTGTTCGTGTGCTCATCCAACATATGGGCGTTTGGGATAAGGGTTAACAAGACAGAAAAAGAACCTGCTCGTCCAAAGTATGCCTTCTACTTAGGACAAACAAAAAGCAAAACAAAACAAAACAAAACAAAACATAGCCATGTAGTAAGGTAGGGAGAAGAGTGAGATTAGGTTATTGGTGAATGCTAGAGGCAAAAGAAAGCCGGGGAGGCTGGATGCTCACTGGAGTGAAAGGGTTACAAGGGGAAGGCATCTGGTTTGGAAGTTTTAGAGAAGGCCCCTTTCTTTGTTGAGAAGGCAAATCATTCAGAATGGCTGGGTTGCAGAATGTCAACAAAACTCTGCAGGACAGATTCAAAGACCTGAGTAGAGTTTTCACCCTAATGCAGTGGTTCTCAGCCTTCCTAAGGCTGCAACCCTTTAATACAGTTCCCCGTGTTGTGGTGACCGCCGACCATAAAATCGTTTCATTGCTATTTCATAAACTGTGACTGTGTTGCTGTTATGAACTGTAGTGTACCCGAGACACATGATTCTGATATGTGACACCTCCAAAGGAATCAACGACCCACAGGTTGAGACAGGAGCTCTAATGGAATGTAAGCTGTAAGAGTTTTGAAAAGGATGCTCCCATTGATGTATATGAGAAAGGGGGAGGAGGTCTAGAAGGTTGGGAGGGAGGGCTAGAAAGCCAGAGATAGGAAAATAAAGTGATTTCTATGCTTCTCCGAAATGGATCCATGTCATCTCTTCCCCTTCCCACTGGTTTGGATAAAGAGGACCACTGAAGATATAAAACACGTATTAGACTGTTCAAAGTGTAGTGTGTGCTGAGGCTACTCACCTCCATCCCTCCTCAAGAACCTTCAGGAAGACTTACAATGACCGATAGCTCTCTGGGGCGATAGATTTTTAATAGTAAATGGGAAGGAATGCTGGATCTTGCTTAATGGCTGAGCAAGATAAATGACAAGAGAGGGGAAAACCTCAGCCTTCGACAAAGCAGACATTCACAGAGTGGCCATTGTTTCCCACTCTTTAGTCCTCTTCTCTGTTTGCAGTTAATGTGTTGGGTCATTTCCTAATGTGTGATGTAGCCCTGAACTATAGTGAGTCCCTGCTAAGGCTGATGGTTTATAACCCCGTAGCTTTTTTCTCCCAGAGAAGGGAACATATTCTCCTACAGTACCCCTCAGTGTTAATTACAGTATGCAATGGTTATTTGGGGGACCGACTTGGAAGCATCAGAGTTCCATTTTCCCCCTCCTGCTACCAGGGATGGTGACTGTCCAACAGGGTGTTGGAAGAGTGTTTGGGTTTGTTTCACTGGCAGGAAATGGAAAGTTGCTGCTGTCAGCTACTTGATCACAATCACACTTTCCTTCACATCACAAAGGCAGGGCTTAGAGTAGACTGGACTATGGCTCTTGGCAAGTCCAACAGTATAATGGACATGCTGCAGCAAACGGGAGGTATAGCTGCATTTGAATAATTTCGTGTCAATGCCTAAAAGAGATGCTAGATGATATAACCTTGACGTAAAGAAAGCCCAATGGGGAGGCCACAACTATAGCTGACTTCCCTTTTCCTTGACAGAGTCTAGAGGTCACTTTATACTCATTTCATTGAAGATACACCCATGACTTAATTATAACCATTTTTAGATAACCACCCCTGTCCCCTTGCAATAGCTTTAAATGTTTTCTTAATTGTGTAGTCATTTTTTTCCCCTTTCAGCTTTACCTTGAAGAATTAATCCAGACGATCACTTTAGAAGTAAGTAATGCATTGTAAAGAGCAGCCTCTTTACAATATTTAATGATATTAAACTGTATTTCCTTAGTTGTATTAACTAACTGACCAAATTTCAGGTGTTTAAACTGACCACATATGACTGTCTACCACAGTATAGGTTAAATATACCATGTTCCTCTCTTCAAAGATAGTTCTGTGAAATCTAGGCATTTTAATAGTTGGAGTCAGGAGTTCCTTAAAAAGTATGGAGAGATGCCCCCACCCCACTGATTTCCATTCTCACTCCCAGCCCTCTCCAGTTTTCCTCCCTCCACACCTGATTGCCATCCCCATTCCTTCCCTCACCCCTTCTCCCATCCAATTCCCTGTCTTCATCCACCTCTGATGACTGTTTGGTTTCCCCTTCTGAGTGAGATTTGAACAACCTCCCTTGAGCCCTCCTTATTACCCAGTTTCTTTGGGTCTGTGGATTGTAGCATGGTTAGCCTGCCCTTTATGGCTAATGTTCAATTATAAGTGGTTACATACCATATGTGTCTTTCTGGATCTGTGTTACCTCACTTAGAACGATATTCTCAAGTTACATCTATTTGCCTACAAGTTTCATCATGTCTTTGTTCTTAATAGCTGAAAAATATTCTATTGTATAGATGTATCATATTTTCTTTAGCCATTCTTTGGTTGATAGACATCAGGGTTGTTTCCAGTTTCTGGCTATTACAAATAAAGCTGCTATGAACATAGTTGAGCAAGCATCCCTGTGGTATAATGGGACATCTTTTGGTATGTGCCCAGGAGTGGTATAGCTGGGTCCTGGGGTAGAACTATTACCAATTTTCTAAGAAATCATCAAACTGATTTCCAAAGTGGTTGTATAAGTTTACACTCTATTGGAGGAATGCCCCCCCCCCTTGCTCCACATCCTCACTAGGATGTGCTGTCACTTGAGCTTTTGATCTTAGTAATTCTGACGGGTATAAAATGGAATCCCAGAGTCATTTTGATTTGCATTTCCCTGATGATTGAACATTTCTTTAAGTGCTTCTCAGCCATTCTACCGTTCAAGATTCCTCTGTTGAGAATTCTCTGTTTAGCTCTGTATCCCATTTTTAAATTGAGTTACTTGGTTTGTTGATGTCTAATTTCTTGAGTTCTTTATATATTTTGGGTATTAAGTTCTCTGTGAGATGTAGGGTTGGTGAAGAACTTTTCCCATTATGTAGGCTTCCATTTTTGTCCTATTGGGATGAGAGAGGCTATGGGGAGTCTATGGAGTGACCCTAGCTCAGATTCTTACCAGCAGGGGATATAGAGACTAAAGTGGCCACTTCGTGTAGCCAGACAGGACTTCCAGTGGAAGGAGGAGGACATCAATTCATTACAAAATCTTCAACCCAAAATTTGTCTCGCCTACAAGATGCTCAAGGATAAAGATGGAGCAGAGACTAAGAGAATGACTGGCCCAATTTGAGACCCTCTCATGGAAGAGAGCCAACCCCTGGCACTATTAATGATATTCTGCTATGCATGCAGACAGGAACCTAGCATAACTGTCTCCTGAGAGGCTCCATTCACCAACAGATGGAACCATATGCAGAGACCTACAGTCAAACATCACGCAGTGCTCAGAGAATCTTGTAGAAGAGTGTGTGTGTGTGTGGGGGGGTGGTCTGTAGAATTGTGCTAGTTGGAGGGATCCAGGACACCACACAATGATCTACAGTCAACTAGCTTGTGCCTAGGGGGTTTCACAGACATTGAGCCAGCAACCAAAGAGTATGCATGGACTGGACCTAGACCCACTCCCCTCCAATACACATTTGTAGCAGATGTGCAGCTTGATCTTCATGTGGATCTCCTAACAATTGGACCGGGGCTGTCTCTGACTCTGTTACCTGCCATAGCATCCCCTTCCTCTACCTGGGCTGCCTGGTTGGGTCTCAGTGGGAGAGGAGGTGCCTTGGTTCTGCTGAGACTAGACATGCCAGGGTGGGGTGGTACCCACGGGAGGGGCTTCTCTCTCTCTCTGAGGATAAGTGAAAGGGGTAACAGAGGGAGAGGAGGGAGGGGTGCTGTGAATTAAAAAAAGAGCATATGAAGAGACAAGAGGAACTTGCCAAGTAGTTTCCACATTTTGATTTCATATGCCTTAATCATGGATCTCTTCAGCAGCAGCTTCATATACTGAGGTTGACTAGTTGCTGCAGAGGAGAAAGATAAAAAGAATTTCTTTCTTACTATTTCCAATTTGTTAAGTTGTCTAACTCCAGGGTTTTTTGGCTGTATGGACAAAGGCATTTGCTGCTGTGGAGAGCAGACCTATCCATCTAGTCATTGCCAGGCCTGGAGCAATGAACTCAGCCATCTTTACCCCAGGAGAAGTAGACAGAAGCATCTTCATTTCCATTGTGTCACAGTTATATTGCTCAAGGGACTTAGGGCAAAATGTTTTTCCAAGCATGAGACTGTCTGATAGGCCATGCTGAGGGCAGATGAGAACACTTGGCTTTCCAATTGTTACCTTGGGCAAGACCAGATACATGACAAGCTCCTTCTCTGTAGTTGAAATCGTCTGTTCTTTTGAGCCACCTGATTTCTTCTCTTGGTCTCTGGCTAAAGTCCTCTTCTAGGCCTGTATATTGCCATGTATACTAGATCCACAGGTATGCCAGGCTGACCGTATTCTATAACAACTAGAACTTAAGTAGAATGTGGGTTCTTGTCAGCGTTGTGTGTGTGTGTGTGTGTGTGTGTGTGTGTATGAGCGCGCGAGCATGCACACACATGTATGTATTTGTGCATTTGTATACTTAGCCAATGTATTCTCTGAGGAGTGTGAGAGGCCATGTTCAAGAAACTTCCTGTATCTAGGGACTCTGTATTGATGGCAGCTTCATAGGCTGAAAAAAATCCCAAGTCAAGTCGTGTCTTCCAGCCAACCTTGAGACTAGAGTAGAAGGATTGCCATGGTAAAGCTGTAGATCTGGGTACAGTAGAGATGAATGAAATGCCCACAGCTGCACAGCAAGTCAACCATGGAGTGAACCTGTGATGTTTTAACTTCTTGATGGACGATTAAGAAGTTACTTCTCAAAACTGATCCACCTTGTGAATTTACTGCCATTCAGCAGATTCTGGACTGTGGAAAGACCACCCCCCCCCAAAAAAAATCCAAATCCAAAACCCCAAAACCAAAAAAACCAAAATCTCCTTAACCTATTCTATTGTTTTTTTGTTTTTTGTTTTTTTTTTTGGATGGGGAAGGGAAGGATGCTCACAATGTATTTCTAAACAGTATATCCTACACATACCATACTTACATGTTACACATATGTGAACACACACTCTTTATAGTCACTTCACACTGTATTTTTTTCAAGAACTATTTATTTATTTTAATCATGTGAGTACACTGTAGCTGTCTTCAGGCACATCAGAAGAGGACATCAGCTCCCATTATGTGGTTGCTAGGAATTGAACTCAGGACCTCTGGAAGAGCAGTCAGTGCTCTTAACCACTGAGCCATCTCTCCAGCCCAACAACGTACTCTTTGCAAATGTGCTTTGGTGGATGGGGGAGGGAAAAGGAAAAAGGTATCCAAGTTGACTTACATGTAATAACTTTTCTGGGGTGCCTGTTGGTGCTGGTCCAGGGCATAGTAGAACACATGTACTTCCCCACCATGCTGATATCAGTTGAGGAAGAGAAGCAGAAAAAGGAGCCTCTGTTTCCATGGTTTTAGCATGAGAATCCGAGTTTACATTCTGTTTGTGTGCAATAGGCTTGGGAGGATGGGGCATCCCTCTAGTTCTCAAACGTTAGAGACTGGGGCCAAATGTAAGTAAAGCTGAGCAGCTATTTCTCCCACGGTGGTTATCTTTAGTCTGTGCTGAGGTCATTGCCTGCTCATAGGCTCTGGGCCAAATTCCCACTGGTTCTTAAAATCTGGAAAACCACCAACCACTGAGGCTCAGATTATTTCACAGGCATAAGCAAGTTTCTTGTGTGTGTGTGTGTGTGTGTGTGTGTGTGTGTGTGTGTATGTATGTGGTTTTTTGAGACAGGGTTTCTCTGTGTAGCCCTGGCTGTCCTGGAACTCACTCTGTAGACCAGGTTGGCCTTGCACTCAGAAATCTGCCTGCCTCTGCCTCCCAAATACTGGGATTAAAGGTGTGCACCACCATTGCCTGGCAAATCCTTTGTGTTTTGCCTTGTTGTATGTTCATCTGTATGGGAAATAGGAACTGGGTCCAGTCTTGTGCAAAACAAAATGAATGTCCATAAGTGTATACTTTTATGAATGGGGATGCAAATAAATACATGACGTAGAACAAATCTTTGTCTTTTTATTTTCGGGCAAGGATAGTGAACATAGGAGCAATAAATCATTTACATTTAAGTCAAATGAAGTACTAGCTTATTGGAAGGCATGCATAATGAATGGTGTGGATATTGGGAGAATGGTTAGTATTCCTAAAACAAATGAACAAAAAATAATCAAAGTCCATTTAGTCACCCTGGCTAGATAGATGATAGTCCAAGCAAGATGAGGCACCCTGAGTGCGCATAATTAGTGTGATCCCAGGACTTGAGGGGTAGAAGCTGATTGATGAGGAGTTCAAGGTCATTGTTAGCTACATAACAAGTTCAAAACAAACATGGGCTATATGAGACCATGCCACAAGAAACAAAAGCAAAAACCAAAACCAAAACTAACCAATCAAAACTAGTTACCCTTGTTTTGATAGGAGCTGAGAACAGAGGTGCATTGAAAAGAGTAGTTCCTTTCTTTTCAGAGGGTTATAGAAAGCCTTTCTCCCCTTGACTTCATTACTGTGAACATGCTGTAGACAAGCAGTGCACAGAGAGTAGTTAGAGAGCCACAGTGAGCCAAGCCACGGCTCAGTGTGTACATATCTTCTGCACATTATGCTTAGTCATTCTAATCTTTAGCATCTTTATGTACGTGAGAGCATTTGAAAACTGACCATGACAACAGTGTGCCATATCCTTTAATCTCCTTATCTGGAAAAGGCCAAGATGTGTTCTTTCTCATTCCAAATCCAAGACTTTACAGTAAGAAGACAAGTGGTGACTATTCTGGATCAGAGAAAAAAATTAAGGGCTCCCATGAGGAGCCATCTCATTACAGAGAGACACAAAAGATGTAAGGACCAGTGGTCAGGGTGAACAACATGTAGGGCCAGGCTCCCAGGAACCCTGAGTGCTTGTCACAGCTGGGAGGAAGTGGCCAGAGGATGCTGGGATAATATAGCTGGGACCACTTCCTTTAAAAATCTTCAAGGAAACAATTAATGGACTCACTGACTGCATAGCCACGCAGCCAAGAGAAAGGTCTGGCTGCATCATGCAGACAAGTGTCACTGATACTGCCAGAGTGTGTTTGAAAAGAGACACAAGTGAAAGAGAGCTACTGCCACTGTCCGTTGAACTGGTGTATGGAGCTCTGTCGGCCAGAAGGAAGCCAGGCCTGCAGAGTAGACAGTGGAAGAGAAGTGGAATCACATGGGATTTGGAGCTGTTGCACATCTTAGCTGGATCCACTTACTGAAGTGATTGACAGCCCAACAAGAATCCTGTCTGTCTATCACAGGACATAATTATAGTGAATTTTGACACCACATTGTTTTGGAAACCTGTTGAGGGTTCATCCACTAGATTCCTAAGCTTGCTTTTCCTGAAGAAGCAACAGAAAGACATATTTTCAATGAGTTTTCTGTCTGTCTCTGTTCAAATGGGCAGCCTCTGTCTAACTGGAATTTCTTCCTAACTGTATTTTCCCTAAGGTGAATTTAGGTGATACAGCCCCACCTCATCCCCAAAGTCTGAGACCTGGTAATAACAATTTGTCAAGTATGGTGTTAGTGTGCAAAAATTCTTGACTGAATAGTCTAGAAAGTGAGAGTAACAGACTGTCTTTATACAGTTGCCTTCTAAACAGAAAATGTCTTTGATATAAGAATTGCTTATAAAACTTAACATTGAAGATAATATATTTTCTGTGTGCTTATTTTGTTGATATTTATTATTATTGTTACGATGATAATGATGGTGATGTGTTTGTATATGATATAAGTGGTTGAGTGTGGGCATATGTACCATGGTACTTGCATGTAGAAGTCAAGGGTAGCTTTTGGGACCCTCTTCTCTCTTTTCACCCAGGCCATCAGGGTTGTATGGCAAGTACTTTTACACATGGAGCCATCTTTCTGGCTGTGTCGTGCACTTTTCCTGTACAACCTTGCATTTGCCTGGAAGACAGGATCCCCGTTTCCCCTTTAAAGATAAAGACGCAGCTCTGGGAAGCATCAAGTCTGTTTTCTGTCTTCTCACGGCTGCCCACAGCCTACTGAAGTCTAAAGAATTCAGGCAGGGCTTTGGGATTGGCTCCTTCTTCTTGAGAAATAGACAGAAATAAAGAGGGTAATTTTATCTTTATTCAGAGAACGATCATGTATGTAGTCTATTAGGGAATGGACAAAACTAGTTAGGACTAAGGTGTGGCCATAGCAAGGTGTCAGGGTCACAACTCAGTTTACATGCAAACGCCAGTCACATTTCTACGTAGTCCTGATGAACATTTAGAGGACAGCATTCTTAAACGTTGTACTTAGAAAAAGAGCCACTGACATTCTTGTTGATTTAGCTTTAAAGGAGTATATCCTCCAAAAGAGAAAGGGGTTGGCAGAGAATAGTTACTATGAACACAGCAATTTTGTTTCCAGAGGACTGAACCCTCACACCAGTTTCTTTTACACAGGCCCAAAAGTGCTTAACAGCCAGCCAGAGCCATACAATGACTCAGTTCCAGATACTTGAATTCCAACCCTGTCATCAGCTAGCTGTTTTTCTTCGTTACATGTCTGCCAGTTTACTGAGCCTTGTGTCCTGTGGATCTGAGGTGTTCTCTACTTCCAGTGCGCAAAGGTGCAGCTATTCTGAGCTCCCAGCATCCCTATTTGATACCCGACAGCACTCAGGGACCAACAGCAAGATAAAACCACTTTCTTTTGCATGTTCAGTTTTGCTATTTTCAGTTTGTATCTATTTGATTCTCCTAAGACATTGGAATAAGGAAACACTGAAACTGTTAGCTCAATTTTATTGCTGATGGATAGGTAAGTCCCTGTGCTTCTAAATGACAGAGGAACAGATGGAAGGAAAATCTACTTTGAAAACACATAATGATTCACGTAAGGCACCAGGCCTAGTTGACAAAGTTGGACTTTCACTCATTCAAGTAGT
>JADRCD010209217.1:16618-28090 GCA_019843815.1 Montemys delectorum | reverse complement strand
GGGGCCTGGGCACCTTTGGGAGCCTGGGCTGGAGCTGAAGCCTGGGCTGGAGCTGAAGCCTGGGCCTTAGCTGGAGCTTTGGCCCCTGCTTTGTTTGAACCTTGGGCTTTGGTTGGCAGAGCCTTTGACCCTTAGCCATGTAGCTTCGAATCTTCTTCCCAAGCTTGGGGTGAGCGATGAATGCCAGACGGCTGAGTTTGCGGCTGGGACCCTTTGGCATCTTGGGCTTGATGGCCTGAGGCTTCACCAGGGCCTTGATGGCCTCTGCACGTGCACTCACTGCCTTTGCGTTGTTGGCCTGCATTTTCTTCAGGCCTTTCTTGTTGTGTTTCTTGGCAAAGCGCATGTTCCTCAGGAACTTGGGGTCAACCCCCTTTAGAGATTCGTATCTTTGTGATTGGGGTTTCTTGATGCCATTTCTGTGCCATTTGCGGGACTGGTTGTGTGTGGTGTGGTTCTTGGACTTGGCCATGTCTGCACGGTAACCCGCGGCTCCCGCACCGCCTGGGACCAGAAGAGAAAGAGAAAGGCTCTGCCTTGTTCTTCTTACAGTTGTTTTTAGTCAAAGAAAATTAAGTAAGAGAATTAAATGCAAGGATACGAGGTAATCGTATGCCAATCCAAATGCAGATCCTCTCTTGGTTGCACTGAGAATAGAGCCATAGCAGAGCCATAGGTTAACAGTAGTCTGGAAATCTTCAACTTCTGGGAATTTAGAACTTCTATAATCTGCACTCTGTGCATACCCTGCATTCTACATACTTTTCTTCTTTGTCCGATCTGTCTCACTTATTGTCAGAAAGGATATGGGGCAGAGTCTTCCTGACCATTTAGCAGGGACCACACGGTCAATTCCTCTAAGAACAGAATGGGATGTGTGTAAGACATATGTCAAAAGCTGAATTTGTCAACACTGAAAGAAATTATGTTTGTTTTTGCACGAAAGATTTATGTTTTAAAAACCACTGTCCTTTAAGAAAGTTCTTGTTACCAACTTCACAACATTCATGGGACTAAAAACATAATAATTAATTAATGATGTTACAAATTTATAATGTGCATAATCCAAAAACAAATAAATGTTTGTGATAATATTCACTGAGAAGTATTGACAAGCAATCCCTGTGTATAATGTTCAGGGACCATCGTGGGAGAGGGCGCAAAAAGATTCTAACAGTAAAATGATCAAGGCATCTGTTACAAGATAGTGTCTTGTAGACATGACATGAATCTTGTACCCATGAAATCTCAAAAATATGGGTACCTATGCAGATAATAGTAGACATGCCAACAGAGATTAGGGCAATTTCACAAGGCCCCATCCCTAGATAGAAGGCTACAGGTAATCAATAGGAGAGAAGAAGAAGCAGTTTTCTGTAGGGATGATTCCCCTGGGAGGTTATCCAACCCCAGGTGGTTACCCTAAACCCAGGCATAAGAGCAACACTAAATAGGATCAGTAAGTGTATACATGTACAAATATGTATGTAATAATTATTACAGGAGAAGAGATCATGAATATGAGAGGGAATAAGGAAAGAATATGGGAAGGTTTAGAGGGGAGAGGTTAAAAAATATATAAATATAGTTTTCATGCAGGAAATTCTCAAAAGAGTAAAATAAAAATTAAAAAACTCAAGAGAAAGCAAGGTACTGAGAAGTAAAATAAAAATGAAGTCAGTGAGAAAAATATAATATGCCAACATCTATGTAAAGGGGGAAGAGGGATTACAAACACACACATGTTTCTTGTACACGTAAGGTATTTCTAGAAAGATATACAATTTATCTTTATGTAATTTTAGTCTTTTAGATGAAGTGTGCTTTTTAATGAAATGGCAATAATTATTATTTTTTAATATTTTCTAACATGTTAATTTTTCTCACTTTTAAAAACACCAAAGAAATGAAGTTCAAGAGAGTACAAAATCAGTAATAGCTAAATAATATGAACACTGAAGTATTAAAATGAAGTTGACTTGTGCATAGAGATTTGAGAACTTATTCCGAGTTGAAGTAATGTGAAAGACACATGAATATTGAGTAAGAACTCAAATCTTTATCCAGGAAGGACCTGTCACAGTTCAACTATTATTATTAGTGTTAGGTGGTACATACTCAAAAATATATGATTCAGGAAACCTTGAGTATTTGATGTAGTCTCTTTAGGTGACCATTCATGAGCAGATCCCCATCATAGTCTGCTTAGAATTTCATGCAGGGGAACTTACTACAGAGAGAGTTGCTCCTTGTTTTATGTTTTATACTATCAGTGTTTCACTGGAGGAAAAACAAGAAAATGATGATGGAATTATGAAAGTACAAAGAATTTGTTGTTGATAGTCATATCTTAATATCTAATCCATAATAGTGATTGGAGGTGAACTTTTGGGAGGTTGTTAAGTGATGAGATGGAGCCATCGGTGATAGATGATTTGGTGAACTCCCTATGGGGCTATATTGAAAATGCAGCTGCCCATGAACTAGAAACTGGACATTTCCCAGACACTGAATTTTTTTTTTTAATAAATCACTACTGTACTTCTCATCTTCCAAATTATGAGAAATTTATGCTGTTTATAATCCACTTAGCCCACAATAGTTTCAAATAGCCCACACAGATTAAGAGTGTTTCCTGTATCATGTGATGAAATGACACTTTTTTTGCCCTCCTGAATTCGGGCTTGGTTGTAATACTTACTCTGATCAACTCAGTATAAGCAGAATAAAGGTTTAGAAGCCAGCACATGCTCCTCATGTTCTTATTTCCTCTGGCATGGCACCTAGCCACAATACAAATAGTTCTGCTCCTTCAGCCTGGCATGAAGACTTAGAGTATCTACATTCAGACCTTCCAATCAACTCTGAATGGAGATATAGCATTAATAAGAAATATGCTTTATATCACAGAAACTTGAATTTACATGTTTCTACAACACAGCCTACTCTATCTTGACTGACTAGTTCCAGCAGTTCCAGTCTGAAGAGCCATAAATGTTTACCCAAAGATGAGGGGCAAAAAGCTGGCCCCTGTATCCATTATGGAACACTTGGAAATCTGTGTTGTACAAAGAGAATAGCCTACCAAAATTTCCTCTAGTTTTCCCAAGACACACTTCTGATGCCATTAAGGTCTTAAAATGGTTGGCAGTTGTGGTGGTTTGAATATGCTTGGCCCATTGGAAATGACAATATTATGAGGTGTGGCCTTGTTGAAGGACATGTGTCCTGTGTAGGTGGGCTTAGAGGTCTCCTAGTACTCAAGCTCTGCCCAGTGTAAGAGAGATTCTTTTCTCCTGGCTGGCTTTGGTTCAAAATGTAAAACTCTTAGCTCCTCCAGAACTATGTCAGCCAGCATGATGCCATGTTTCTCACTATGATGATAATGGACTAAACCTCTGACCTGATTACAAAATGTCTGTCAACCATAAGGTGCAGTAATGCTGCAATGCAATGAGCCTGCATTCTTACATGGGCAGGTATTGGAAGAAGGCACATTACATCTGACTCAGCACTTCCTGCTTTAAACAATCCTCCTCAGGAGATTTTGGGAATCCTGTCTGTTACTTAACCTCACATAGGGAAGAGAGATGCTTTCGTCTAATGACCTGTTTGATCATACCCTTCTCTTCTTTCTTCTCTAACATCTAAGCCTTTTTTTTTTTAAATTTATTTATTTTGTATTGTATGTGTACACTGTAGCTGTACAGATGGCCGTGAGCCATCATGTGTGTGGCTGCTGTTGATCTCAGGACTTCTGCCTGCCAGCTCGCTCTGGCCTGCTCACTGCTCGCTCTGGTCCCACTTGCTCTGGCGTAATTCAGTGCAGCTGTCTTCAAAAGCACCAGAAGAGGGTGTCCGATCTCCCTATGGGTGGTTGCAAGCCACCATGTGGTTGCTGGGATCTCAACTCAGGACCTTTGGAAGAGCAGTCAGCGCTCCTACCTGCTGAGCCATCTTGCCAGCCCCCTAAGCCTTGTTTTGTTTACTTAATTTTTATTGTTTTCCCACACTCAAAGTATCTTCTATTTATGTCTTTCCTATATTCAATGATCAAATTGTCCAAAAGTGCAAACTAAACATCTAAAAAAAATCCTTCTATCCAGAAATGCCACTGCACCAAAGGAAAACACACACACCCCTCCCCCCCACACAAGCATGTGTAGTATGAGCTATCTTATAGCTTGCAAATGAGCAGTAAAAGATTTTGAATTGAGTTAAAGTGGCTTCAGTCAAACTATGGTACAAAGTCATAGTTGTTTAACACAACTTCCAGATGCTTCTGGAACTTTTAGAGTTGACTTCCTGACAATGTCCCTATGGTGGAAGGACATACCTATTCTCCGTTACACATCTATTTCATGACTAGTTCTTCTTTTATTTTTTATTTTTTGTAAATAGGGGTACCATATATCCTGAATGTTGCTTATTACTGCAGATGTAGTAGTCTTGGAAGAATACAAAATGGACAAACTGAAATACAGTAAAAGTTAAAAATTGAAGTCCAATATCCTGTACCATATAAAACTTAAATCCAGATTTCCATCTGTGCTCGGGAGCTGACCTGTGGCTACAGCCCTCCACATAATCCTGCCCAAAAGAAGCTTGGCACCCAGAAGTACTGACACACCCAGCCTCATAGGCTCACAGAGGGACAAGCTCCAGTCAGAGACAGTAAGGCCACTAACACCAGAGATAACGAGATGGCTAGAGGCAAGTGCAAGAACATAAGCAACAGAAACCAGTCCTATTTGACATCATCAGAACCCAGTTCTCCCACCACAGCAAGCTCTGGATACACCAGCACACCTGAAAAGCAAGATTCTGATTAAAAGTCACATCTCATGATGATGATACAAGATTTTAAGAAGGACATAAATAAATACAGGAGAAATACAGGAGAACACAGGTAAACAGGTACAAGTCCTTAAAGAAGATACATATAAATCCGTAAAAAAAATACAGGCAAAAGCTGGGTGGTGGTGGCTCACGCCTTTAATCCCAGCACTTGGGAGGCAGAGGCAGGCAGATTTCTGAGTTAGAGGCCAGCCTGCTCTACAGAGTGAGTTCCAGGACAGCCAGGGCTATACGGAGAAACCCTGTCTCGAAAAACCGTAGGGGAACTTGATCAGAAAAAAAAAATACAGGCAAACAACCAAACAGGTAAGGGAATTGAAAAAAACCATTCAGGATCTAAAAATGGAAATAGAAACAGTAAAGAAATCATACAAAAGAGAACCCTGGAGATAGAAAACCTAGGAAAGAGATCAGAAGTCATAGATGCAAGCATCACCAACAGAGTGCAAAAGAGAGAGAATCTGAGGGGCAGAATATACCTTAGAAAACATTGACACAACAGTCAAAGAAAATGCAAAAGGCAAAAAGCAGACACCAAACTCAGACACTATTGCTGATGCCAAGAAGCACTTGCTGATGGGAGTCTGGTATGGCTTTCCCCTAAGAGCCTCTGCCAGCGCCTGACCAATGCTGATGAGGATGCTTGCAGCCAACCATCAGACTGAGCAGAGGGACCACAGTGGAGGAGTTATGGGAAGAACTGAAGGACCTGAAAAGGTTTTCAACCCTATTGGAACAACAACAAAATCAACCAACCAGATCCCCCAGAGCTCCCAGGGACCAAACCACCAACCAGAGTATACATGGTGGTACCTATGGCTCTAGCTGTATATGTAGCAAAGGACTGCCTTATCTGACATATATGGGAAGGAAGACCCTTGGTCCTGTGGTGGCTCAATGCCCAAGTGTAGGGGAATGGTAGGGTGGTGAGGTGCAAGTGGATGGGTGGGTAGGGGAACTTGCTCAGATAAGCAGAGGGTAGGGAAGATGTGATAGGGGTTTGTGTATGGGAAACTGGGCAAGTGGACAACATTTGAAATATAAAGAAATAAAATAACCAATAAAAATCTTAAATCAAGAACAAATTAATTTTTTTGAGATAAAGTCTGGTTGTATACCCCAGTCTGGCGCCAATTCAAAATCCTTTGGCCTCTACCTTCTAGGAGCTAGGATTACAGGTACCACAGCCAGGGACCACATTAACTAAATGCTAGTCTTTCAAACATACCTCAAGATCTGTAGGTGGAGCCAGTGCTGGGGAAGGGGCAGGAAAGCACACAGCATGCTTTGTTGTGTTTTGTATTTAATTGTCTCCAACTTATAAAATCCACCTTGTCTCCAATTTAGGCAAAGATTCTAGCAAAAGAGGACGTTTATCATGAGTGGTTCAAAAAAATGGGAGTAACTACCGTGCTTCCAGACGTTGCTCATGTCAACTTTGAGGCAAGTTATATTAACTTGTGTATCCCACTTTTGCTCCATAAAAGGTAGCAGCTAATGGCTCTGATTTTATAAGAAGTATACACATGGAAATCTTATACTTGTAACTAGAATAGCCTGTTATAAATGGAAATACATCTAATTCTTATCAAACTTCTCTGTAAAAGCTACCTTTTCTTTCTTCCCCTCCTTTCCATCCTTTCCATTTTTTTTCCATTTTAATCTTAAGATTTACTCATTGTTTTCATCAACTTTGTAATTTTAAGACAATTTAATCCAAAAGAAAAATTAACATTCTGATCCCAAGAAATTTTCAAGTTACAATTTAATATATTTTATGTTCTTATGTAGTAATAAGAGATATTTCATATCATGTAAAAACAATAAGAGATGCATTTATAATGGAAGGTCACATCTTTAAAGGATATTAGGCATTAAAGAGTACATTCAACTGGCTATATAGAAATGAGTGATATAAAGAGTGCTAGTATATAAGTACACCAGAAATAATATCCTTTAAATCTCCAAGGCTGTGATAGAGCATCAGATGTCACCTTACAACTTAGAAATGGAAACTTAAGTTTTAAAAAAAAATTGTGGAAGACAACACAAAAAACTTGAAAATAATTTTTTTTAAAGGTTTATTTATATGAGTACACTGTGGCTGTCTTCAGACACACCAGGAGAGAGCATCAGATCCCATTACAGATGGTTGTGAGCCACCATGTGGTTGCTGGGATTTGACTCAGGACCTCTGGAAGAGCAGTCAGTGCTCTTAACCACTGAGCCATTTCTCCAGCTTGTTTTGTTGCTCTTGCTTTGTTGTTATAATAAACAGTTCTATATTGGGCACTTACTGAGTATTCATTCGTACTCTGACTGGTGGGCACAACACAGTAGGGTAAAAAGTACTGCAGGCAAACCATGAAAAAAAGAACTTAGTTTCAGCAATGACTTATTTTGCAAATGGCCATCAGAGTCGCTTTCTCTTTATAAAATAACGTGATGGGGCCCATGGCTCAGGTGAAGCTTAATGTCAATGCATTTTGCCACTGCATGCTCAATATGAACATCTCTGGAGAGTTTGCCATTCTTTTTCCTTTACTGTTGAAGTATTTTCCAATTCTTTCCTAAAGGAAATGAAAAATAGTTGGTAATAAAGAAATCATTAATCTCGTTCCTTTTCCCTCACCTCCAAGAGTAAGTCTTCTAACCTTAAAGAATGAAAAATGAAGAGGAATTACTGTAGACACTAGAGCAAAGTTTGAAGAGTCAATGCTATGGTTGGATATGCTATGGTTGGAAAAAAAAAAGGCATTCAAGGAATTCTGTGAACCTGCCTCTTAAACTGGAGACCATAGAAATGCACACGGCCCATAACTGTATAGGCAAAATTATTTTCATCCCCCAAATTGTCTTAATTATGAGCACAGGCAACCTTTGTTACTAGTTAATCTGTGTAGTTTAGATATATTCATATGTCATTTACAATTGCTTCCCAATTTAAAAATAACGTTTATAGATTTAAAAATTATTTAATTTAAAAAAACATATGTGTAATTATTTACATATGTAAAGGTATTGCAATACAACAAAAAATAAGTTTTTATAACTCTTTCAACGTCTACTTCCTGTATAATCCTACAGATTTCATCTTAAGCATTTAAAAGCGTGTCTCTGATAGGTCTCTTGAGTTTGTCAATGGGACAATTAAGATTACCCTGGGCGCCTTCTGGCGGCGGGGCCTTTTGGAGTGGACACAGCACTCGCTGCCACTAAAGAGAATTACCACACTTATGGCTGTGGTTCAGCAGTCAGTATTTCAGAGGCCTCCAGGCAGACTATACACTGTGAAAAAAAGGTGCAGAATCTCTCATTGGTACAGAGTAGACATGTCACAAATAGGAGAATATTATTTCATCTCCATAATGTTCTTAATTATGAATGCTGGCAACCTCTGTTACTAGATAATCTGTGTAGTTTAAATTTCAAATGTCGTTTACGATTGCTGTCACTGTGCATCCTAATGGGAAAAAACCCCAGCAAACTATGGCTCCATAAATTATGTTGAGGCTGAAGTGGCAAACGGGATCTTCACTGGAGAAAAGGCAGGTATTTTTCAGAAATCCCGGATGCCAAGAGTAAGCCACGAAGACAGGACGGGGCCCATTTCTGTCACGTGCTTTGCTTCGGGGACTCCAGCGACAAAATAGCCAACAACCCACTTCCTGTTGACTAAGCAGCACCTCACCCTGCCAGAAATTGCCGGACCGGTAAATCTGAGACTTCCGACCTCGACTTTACAGGCTTCCGGTCCGCAGCGGCTTAAGCCAACCTCCTCGGCGTTGCTGCGAGTATCTCACGCCTTAGGCAGATCCCATGCCTCGGGCAGACGGCCGGTTCCTCTCGTTACTTCTCACAGAGAGTGACAGCTCCGAAGGCGAGTCCGGGTTTCTTCGCACCGGAGAGAGCCTTTAAGAACCTCCCTCCCGTGCTCTGTCATTTGCATCAGCGCAAACTCCATTCCAGCTCTGCAGCCCGGGCAACATTCCCTCGGCGTGTCGCAGCGGCGCCGTTAGCTTACGTTGAGACCTATGATTGGCTAGACATCGCTGACCGCGTACGATTGGGTACTGGTGGCCGGGCTCCGCCCCTTGTCCGCCTGTGTCCCGCGGTAGCCGGGTGTCTTCGCGCCGCTCGTCCGCGCGCTGCCTGGCAGTTTGCCTCTTCCTCGTCAGTCCTCCAGCTTGCGTCCATGGCCACCGCCGCGACCGAGGAGCCCTTCCCTTTCCACGGTCTTCTACCAAAGAAAGAGACCGGGGCCTCCTCCTTCCTGTGCCGCTACCCGGAGTATGATGGGCGCGGGGTGCTCATCGCCGTTCTGGACACAGGGGTCGATCCCGGAGCCCCGGGCATGCAGGTGAGGCGGCGCCAAGGGCCCGTAACCGAGAGGGCCGAGCCTGGTCCAAGGCGGAGACCGGACGAGCCGGGGCGGGCCGGACAGCTCTGGGCGACCACCGGGGCCCTTTCCTCTTTACACAAAAGCGGCGTGGTCAGCGTAGCTGTTCGCGATCGGGGGCTGCGGGGAAGCTTTGCTGGTCTGCCTGGGCGTTCCAGGCCCCACCACACCTCTTCAGTGTCCGCACCCGACCTCGGCAAGGGGAAATTTTACAGTTTTTAGTTCTGGGGGGCGCCACCGATAGGAGTAGCAGCCTGGAAGATCTCCTTAGTGATGTTTAAGAGATACTGGTTTTGGCAAGACCAGCAAAGTGGTTTCTTAGAATAGGACCCAGTCCACTTCCGGAATGGTTTCTTCTGATACTTTTGTTCAATTTTCAAGTTATTTGCTGTGTATTTGTTTAGGGTCCTTGAAATCTCCTGGCTTAGTCTTTTTTACAAAAGGCCCGACTAATTTGTTTTGGGCGAACTTTTCAGGCCTTATGAAAATAGGCGTTTCAAACCCATCTAAACGTAAGAGAACAAACATACTTTGGCTTCCTCAAAATTTCTTCATTTTCCTTTATGTAAGTGAGAAGTCTTTACGAGCAGAGACCTTAACTGAATAGTGATGTTTAAAAAAAATGAATAAAATGTATTCTGTGTTTAAACTAAACTAGCCTCTTACTAAACCCCCCTAATAAATACTCTCTAACCTTTGTTGAAGATCTTCCCTGACTAAAAGTAGCGCTTATTTTCCTTCTTTTCAATCCACCACGGTTTATCTATCAAATAGATATATTAGATTGCATTGATACACCATCTTATCCTTGTTCCTCATAAAAGAGGGATACTTAATTCCTCTCCTCCTAGCTCTTGATATTTTTTCCTCCAATCTTTAGTTTTTTCATTGTGCTGCCTAATAATTGACATAAATTCATAGGAAGATAATTGACATAAATGTAGAGGTTATTGGAAAGGATAGGAAAGAACCTGTGTGCCCACTCTGTGGGACTCTCAGGGAATCCTGCGTCCAAGTGTTTGTTACTTCTTCCCCCTTCTGGTGTACACGTGTGCCCTGAAGCACACAGTGGCAGACTCTCTGATTAGAAGTTCAAGTATGAGTGCCCGCCTGGTGACTGTAGTTGTTATTGTATCAGTAGTAATTGCTAAGGTTTAAAACTTGGTAACAGCAATGCCACATTGAGAATTTATTACACAGTGGAAATGCTTCTCAATACACAGGAGTGTGTGTTTACTTTTTGTAGCATGTGGGAGAACAGCTAGGGTAAGTGGCTCACTGCTTTTAGTTAGAGGTTAAGAGATTTTGGCGAAGTACTTCTCTGGGGACATTTGTAGAATTTTCAGTTCTGGTTATCAGACTACTTTGTTTCTGTAGAGTTAACAGTTTTTACCTCATAGGATTACTTAATAATTGAGAGAGTCGGCTACACATTTGTGTCAGTTATACATGCTAAAGTGTTAAATACCTTTTTTTTTAAGTCCTGAATAAACACTAAAAGGTAGCAGGAGTTCATGTTCGGTCATTGTCTGAAGGGAAAATATGCTTGATATTTACATAAACGTTAATGTTTGTCAGTTGAACCAAAAGAAAACATAAGATCATCCAGCATTTATACTCAGATTCTAAACATGATCTTTTGTTTAAATTCAGCAAGGAACTTACTTGAGTAACTTTAATTTTTTTTTTCTTACCAGAGGAAATTATTTTGTAGTCCTGTATGTACATCATTAAAGTAAAAAGCAAATAGAAATAAAAAGAATAGAAAAGGAGGCCTGTCTGGCTATTTGAGTTGCCAAATGGGACCTAAGTAAAGGACTAGAGGTTACAAATGAGAACTTGGAGGAAACAGCCAGTTGTCTCCTCCTTTAACTTCCTTAGACCAAGTCCTTTTTGTCACAGCTTCTGGACGTGTGTATGTAAAGTAGAAGTCAGAGTCAGGTGTGATAGCACACTCCTATATACAGACAGCGTGAGGGGATTAATAATTACATAAATGTTTAATATTCTCTCAGCAAGGATTCAAGTACCTAGTAGGTGGCTACAATTCCATTGAATAATGAAGTCCTGCAAACTGTGGCTATTATAGAGATACAGAGGTGAGATGACAGGAAAACTGACTGAGATCATGGATGGGTTTCCTAACAAGACAAGAATTTGGTCTAATTAATATATATATATATATATATATATATATATATATATATATATATATA
>JADRCD010209217.1:0-12500 GCA_019843815.1 Montemys delectorum | reverse complement strand
CTCCTACCATAGCAAGTCCTGGACACACCATCACTTCGGAAAAGCAAGATTCAGATCTAAAAGTCACTTCTCATGATGATGATACTAGAAGCCCTTCAAGAGGAAACACAAAAATCCCTTAAAGAACTACAGGAAAACACAGTCAAACACGTGAAGGAAATGAGCAAAACCACCCAGAATCTAAAAATGGAAATAAAAACAATAAAGAAATCAGAAAGAGAGACAACCCTGGAGATAAAAAACCTAGGAAAGAAAACCAGAGTCATAGATGCAAACATCACCAACAGAATACAAGAGATAGAAGAGAGAATCTCAGGGGTAGAAGACACCATAGAAAACATTGACACAACAGTCAAGGAAAATGCAAAAAGCAAAAAGCTCCTAACCCAAAATATCCAGGAAATCCAGGATGCAAAGAGAAGACTAAACCTAAGGATAATAGGTATAGAAGAGAGTGAAGATTCCCAATGTAATGGGCCAGTAAATATTTTCAACAAAATTATAGAAGAAAACTTCCCTAACCTAAAGAAAGAGATGCCCATGAACATACAAGAAGCCTACAGACCCCAAATAGACTGGACCAGAAAAGAAATTCTTCCCATCACATAATAATAAAAACACCAAATGCACTAAACAAAGAAAGAATTCTAAAAGCAGTAAGGGAAAAAGAGCAAGTAACATATAAAGGCAGGCCTATCAGAATTACACCAGACTTCTCACCAGAGACTATGAAAGCTAGAAGATCCTGGGCAGATGTGATACAGACCCTACAAGAACATAAATGCCAACCCTGGCTACTATACCCAGCAAAACTCTCAATTACCATAGATGGAGAAAACAAGATATTCCATGACAAAACAAAATTTACACAATATCTTTCCACAAACATAGCCCTACAAAGGATAATAGATGGAAAACATCAACATAAGGGGCAAAACTACACCCTAGACGAAGCAAGAAAGTAATCTTTCAACAAACCCACACAAGCCTAATTCCACTTCTTACAATAAAAACAACAGGAAGTAATTACTTTTTCTTAATATCTTAATATGAAAATTAATATTACCAACATATCCTAATTGATAGAAATCCCAAAATATGAGGAATTAAAAATTTGTTGATTGTCATCCAATGGTCTCTCTAATTTGGTCATTGGAGAAAGAGGTCCAATATTTTATAATCCGTATACACTTTCAGCTTGTTCGTGACAGTGTCTTCCTGTGTACAACATAAGGATCTTGAAATCTTGCTTCTCCTGTCTCAGCCTCTCTATTAGTAGTATTGTTTATTTCGTGTTTTTGCACTATACTATGGTTTTGAGAGCAGTGTACATATTTCAAATGTATTTATATACCCAAAAGAAATGTAGGCAATTAAATTGGGAGGTGGCTTGTAAGAGAACACCTAAGAGTGAGACTGAATGCTTTGCTTGACCTTTGTAACTCGTGTATCATGTTTGAAGAGGAGGACTTTATAAGTTATTCTTTCTCTGAGATGAATGCTTTTCCAAATTATCATAGCCAATGAACCAAAGTCTTACCCTCACCTAATAATGTCTGTGTCACCCTCCAAGCAGAACCATTGTTCATTGAAACAGTTGGTGTATGACTACATGGATAGACTATCTTAATACACACACCATTTCTTAAATGAATGTAACCTGTTCTCTGTGTGCTGAGAATAAATATTTGACTCAATCAAGTCAAATAGCTTTAACAATAGAAGGACAGTCTATATCCAAAAATCCTTCCTACAATTCATTCCTTGGCTCAGCTGAACTGTTAACTCTCAGCTTAGCTACGATGGAGGTAAAATCCTTTGGTGATGGGAGAGTCATTGAAATATAGCCTTATTACAGTGAACTACAGTGTCTAAACATTGTTCTAATTTTGGGCTTGTACCATAGTAAGAGTCAAGATTTTAACCTCTACGAAAAACAACAAACAAACAAACAAAAAGATTTCATGTATTAATGTTCATTTAAGAAAATACTAGTAGTGATGTATTATTTTGAAATGTACAGTTAATATGTTTGGAGTTATTTAAAATTTATATTGAGAAAAACGTATGTATTTTCAGTATTGTTGTAGACAAGTATCTACATAAGACTGTTAAATTGATTGTTGTTTTATATCAAACAATTTTTATAATACTCATTGTTATTGTTATAATATTTTATAAGTTTTAAGGAACATGACAAAAAAGATATTGTAGGTATTGAAGGGGGGGGTCTCTTGGAGAAGTTGGGGTACAAAAGGGAAACAAGAATGTGATGCAATTCTATTTACTTAAAATATGCTTTTAAATGTTAACAAATTCAGATAAATTGAAATCATGTAACTTATCGTAATGCAATAAAAGTTAAAAAATAAAATTAAAAAATAAAATAAAAGCACTGTTGTTGAATATATGTTGGCAAGTTGAATTGAATGGAGATGCCACCTGTGCCCTTAGAACTTAAACTCTAAGAGAAGAAACTGATGACAGCCCCCTATGGTGTATTCATTTTACATTGGATTATGTCCTGTGAAGTGAAAAATGTATAGTATGACGATTAAGTTTAAGATAAATAATGATCATTGGAGAGGTTTTTCTGAAAGAGTGGTCGACTTTTACTTTGATATGTGTTAAGGAATGATGGAAAATATTATAATTTTTATTTTTTTTGAAATTGAACCATTAGGTTTCTATAAGAGTAGAAAATTTCCTACATTAAAAATATTCCAGTCTGTAGAATTCAATGGGGTCAAGTCAGCCTGAGGTGTTTCAAACAAGTATTCAATGAACTTTGTGGTATAATGACCTGCACAGTACAAAGTATACATGTTGAATGTTTAAAACCAAGTCCACAGTGTTTATACAGTGCAGCTGGCATTAAGTGCTGCCACTGACACGGTGGATTCATTACACATGTAGTTTTGAACTAAGTTTTAGTTGCTGTATATTAGTGACCTTTTCCTGTTGTGGAAAGATTTTTGTTGTTGTCACAGATTTTTGTGACACCACATGTGAGAACCCTTGCAAAGAGTGAGTTTCAACTCAGTTTAAGAAGCTGACACATGCATTATGAAAGGGAGAAATGGTATTGGTTTGACAAGGTGGCACAGTGATGATAAAATGTAGAAAACTGGATTTAAATGCTACTAGAGGAAGTACTCCCTCATAGCTGTGGTGCAAGGTGTAAGCTAACTCGTCAGTCAGAGAGACACTTTCTGTTTCTGGCTTGAACAACTTTGTATGGAAATCAGTGTGGCAGTTCCTCCGGAAATTGGACATAGTTCTACCAGAGGACCCAGCCATACCACTCCTGGGCATATACCCACAAGATGCTCCATCATGTAATAAGGACACATGGTCCACCATGTTCATAGCAGCCTTATTTATAATAGCCAGAAACTGGAAACAACCCAGATGTCCCTCAACAGAGGAATGAATACGGAAAGTGTGGTACATCTACACAATGGAGTACTACTCAGCTATTAAAAACAATGAATTTATGAAATTCTTAGGGAAATGGATGGATCTGGAGAGTATCATCCTGAGTGAGGTAACCCAATCACAAAAGATCACACATGGTATGCATTCTCTGATAAGTGGTTATTAGCCCAGAAGTTTGGAATACAGGAAGAACGACCCACAAACCACAAGAAACTTAAGAAGAAGGAAGACCAAAATGTGGACATTTCATTCCTTCTTAAAAAGGGGAATCAATCACCCACAGAAGGAGTGGCAGAGATTAACTATGGAGCAGAGACTGAAGGAAGGACAAGCATATAGCTATCTCCTGAGAGGCTCTGACAATACCTGACTAATATAGATGTAGAGGCTCACAACTATTCATTGAACTGAGTACACTGTCCCCAATGAAGGAGTTAGAGAAAGGTTCTATGAAGCTGAAGGGTTTGCAGCCCCTTAGGACGAACAACAATTACTAACTAGTACCCTCAGAGCTCCCAGGGACCCAACCACCAATCAAGGACTATACAGGGTGGGATTGAATGTACTGGCAGCATGTGTATAGTAGAGGATTGCAAATTCGATCATCAATAGGAGGAAAGGACCTCGGCCTTGTGAAGGTTTTGTGCCCCAGTGTTGGGGAATGCCAGGGCCAATAAGTGGGAGAGGGTGGGGTGGCAGGCATGGGGAGGGGGGAGGCAAAAGGGGTTTGTTCTTGTTGTTTTTGCTTGTTTGTTTGTTTTTTGGAGGGGAACCTGGGAAAGGGAAAATTTACATGTGAATAAAGAAAATATCTAATAAAAAAAATATAAAGACCTAAAAAAAAAAAAAGAAGGAAAAAAAATGTAGAAAACTGGATTTAAATTCTGTTAGAGGAAGTACTCTCATAGCTGTCGTGCAAGGTGTAAGCTAACTCGTCAGTCAGAGAGACACTTCTGTTTCTGGCTTGAACAACTTTGTATGATGATACCTCGTAAGAGCATTGGGAGGAAAACAAATTTGCTGCCTTTGAACTTGGAACTTAGTAAATTTCAAGTACTGTTGTGACATTCAGTAATGAAATACTATCTCCTGTCTATCCCAAAGCTCACATTTTCCAGATATTTGCTCAGATGTCACCTTCTCACAAGGCCTTCTATGGCCAGCCAACGTAAAATAGAAAAATCCATACCACTATCGTATTCTTGCTTAATTTGTCTCAGTATATTACATCTTTACATATATATCTACTTCCTCACTCTGCAGTATATAAGGAATTTTTGTGTATTAGCAATTGCTATATTCAATACCTAAAAGGTTGTAAATATTAAAGAAATAAATGAAACCAGTTGAAAAATTGTATATAGTTTCCAAGACTAATTTTCTTATTAGTATTTATTTGTTATGCTGCAATTAAATTTTTAATATAAACTTTTTTAAGAGGCAATTTTATTTATATATATGTGCATTGGGATTTACATTACTTTCTTTAAAGATAATAACTAATATTTTATTTGCTTCAATTTTTAGGTTACAACTGATGGAAAACCAAAAATCATTGATATCATTGATACAACAGGAAGTGGTGATGTGAATACTGCTACAGAAGTAGAACCAAAAGATGGTGAAATTATTGGTCTTTCTGGAAGAGTGCTTAAGGTTGGAACATTTCTCTTACTGAATGTGGTTTTTGCTTATTTGTTTTCCCTCGTTCTCTTTTTGTAGTGTTACCTCAAAACATTTTGGTTAGTTTTTGTTTGTTTGTTTGTTTGTTTGTTTGTTTTTTTTAAACCTAAGCAGTATAGTAGTCTTTACATGTTACTTGTAACATGAAGTATTTCCAAACCCCATGGTTTAAAATAAGAGGATGTGCCGGGCAGTGGGATTATAAATTTGGGATTATAAGTATATTCCACCATGCCAGCCAACTATTAACTTCTAATACTTGGAATTTTCAGAGCTTTTTTTTTAATTTTTAAAAGTAGGGTCGTAATATCAATGTATCATTTTATAGGTTTAATTTCCATTTGTATAATGAAATCAGTCATTTTTTTCATAGATTTAGGCTTTTGCGTCACCTTGTAGTTCTATTAAAGTTCATTTACCTTTTTCATTTTTCTTTTTCTTTTTTTTTTTAATAAAAATACTACTAACTTATCCATTCATCTTTCACTGGTGAGTTTTTTTTATATATTTATTTCTTTTTTATACTTGAAATTTTCAATTTTTGCATACCAATTTTACATATATATACGTATTTAACAATTGAAAACTCGGTAAATTAATTAAATTTGTAACTTGGTAGAATATTGTGGTTTTTCTTATTTGTTCTAGAGAATTTGACTGAAAGTGATTTTATTTTAGTTTGAAAGTGGGTGTCCTATTTTTCCCATAAGACAACATAACACATTAACATTCCATTAGTTCCCCAGTTGACTGTCTCAGAATACAAGATGGAGAGCAAAAGAGGAATTCTACATCAGCCTCCAAGTGCTCCTTGTGTGCAACATGGGCGTATACCCATACAGACATACATTACAGACAGAAGAAAAATCATTGCAATTCTTATATGTAGTTTGAACCATTTTAAAGATTTCTTAAAATGGTGAAAATGTGAACTTTTGCTTGTTGAAGGTATCACACATAACTTCAGAATGTGACCTGAATATATGAAGTGGCATTCCATAATTGCCTAAGTTTAGATAGCATGACTTTAATTCTCCGAGATTTTTTTGTATAATTTTTATAACTAGTCTACCTTTAAGGAAAGCATATAGTCATAAATTTTAAGATGTATGTGATCCCATGGACCCTGTACACTTTTTGTTTTATTTATAGTCAAATATAAATCGACAACTGAATTATTTTCATTGTGTCATATATGTGTATATATATATGTATATGTACACTAGCTAGTGTGATTAAACGTGTCTAATGGCTTGAGAGTTTTTCTTTGTTAGCATTTCAGGGCCTTTTGAATATTTTGAAGTTGTCCCTAGGCAGAGGTTACAAAGGTGCATGTACAATGGGTATTTTGTTGTCTGAAAGTGGTAAGTTGCAACAGTTTTTTGTTATGTCAAGAGCACTGCAAGAGTATGAAGAACACGTTTTCTGAAGAAGATTGATGGGGTTCATTAGACAGCCAATTGATACAGAAAATTTTAATTAAAACATAGGCCTCTTAATAATTTTCATACATCTAATTGTGTGAAATTTTCACCGAAAAGTTTTCTACCTGGGAAATAATTCCTATGGAACATAGGAATAAGTTGAGGAGTAATACTATATAAGTGAGACAAGTGAGAATTCTTTTTTTTATTTTTCTTTTTGGTTTTTTAAAACAGAGTCTTTGTCTATGTATCTAAGCTGGATACATAGAAACTCATGTAAACTAGGATGGGGACTTAACTAGGATGAATAGTAATAGATTTTGAAATTTTAAAGTAGTTGGTGCTCATTGCTTTTATTCATATGAGTCATAGAGTTATGACTCCTAGCTTTACTGCTTGATAGAAGATAGACATGAGTGGTAGAGCTAGAAAAACAGGGTGATGTTCTTTGAGTAGCCTGCCTGTCTATTGCAAATCCCAGATTTCATGATACATTAAGCTTTAAATAACATGTGATCATAATCCTGGAGAGGTAGAATGTGTCAACCAACAGAGAACATGAAAACAGTCATGAACATTTGAGCCAGTCTCAAAGGGAGTTAACCAAGAAACTGTGGATATATCTTGGCATTTGAATTTTCATAGTGCTCCATTGTGATTACATGACCTTGAAGCTGCTGATAGATTAGTTGTTCCCACTGTGGTAGATAGGTTGTTCTCAGTATTATCAGAAGCTAAGGTTCAAGGGTATTTTCCCATGGATGCACTAATGAAGGGGCTGTATCCTCAAAGACCCTAGCTTCATTATTTCACTTATTTTCTGGTTTTGTGTTTCCATGATTTGGGGAGAGAAGATGTCGTCTTTACCCCATGTATATGCTACCCACTTCATAAATACTCATATATACCTCTCTAAGGCATATATGTTAGAACTGCAGTACTGCCAACTCACTTTATTATTATTATTATTAATAATAATAATAGTAATCATTTTGTTCATTTACATTTTAAATGATATCCCCTTTCCCAGTTACCCCTCCACAACTCCCCCATTCCAACCCTCTCTCCCCCTCCCCTTTGCCCCTATGAGGGAGCTCCTCCACCCACTCCCCCACTCCCATTCTCACTGCTCTAGCATCCCTCTACCCTAGGGCATCAAACATCCACAGGGCCAAGGGCCTCCCCTCCCATTGATACCAGATAAGGCCACCCTCTGGTAAATATGTATCTGGAGCCATGGATCCCTCCATATATACTCTTTGATTGGGGGTTTAGTCTATGGGAACTCTGGTCCGGTTAGTTGATACTGTTCTTTCTATGGTGTTGCAATACCTTTCAGCTCCTTCAGTTCTTCCCTTTGGTCTTCCATTGAGGTCACCAGGCTCAGTCTCAGGGTTGGCTGTGAGTAACTGTATCTGTATTGGTCAGGTGCTGGCAGAACCTCTCAGGGAACAGCCATACCAGGCTTCTGTCAGTAAGCGCTTCTTGGCATCAGCAACAGTGTCAGGTTTACCACCTCACTTCTGAGACAGCCCAGGCTCCTCTCTTCTTTGGAGTACTTCCTTGCTTTGCTGCATCAACTTTCTTTAAACTGTGTCTTGCAACTGGTGCATTTAGTTCCAAAAACATTAGAGAGACCACATACATGACCCCCGCCCCCCCAAAAAAATACATGGTCATAAGGCTAGGATTATGGAATATTTTTCCCTTGTACACAGAAGGAAATAATTGTATTCTTCCCCCACTAGTGGTGAAGTTTAGAATGATAGCAACATTTATCTGGTTTAAAATCTCATATCCTTTGAAGTGAAGTTTTTGGTTTCCATGATGGAACTAGATTCCAATTTTTACCTTCCTGATGTTTGTATAAGTGATTTAATTTCATCTTTCTATTAAAAACTATTTTTAAATACTATGAGATAATTTGAGAGAGTGTTACAGTCTTATATGAAGTCAACATGATTTTAGAGTGCTTTGTCTATAAGGATTCAAAGATCCTTGTTTTATTTCTGTGCATTGTAGGTGTGGTGCTTTTATAGAAGAGTGGCACTCTTACTTTAAATAGGAATTCCGAGTGTGGAGAAAGTCCTAAACATTGTTTTTCCTCCCTGCTACTTAATTTACACAATTATGGTGAAAGGAGAGATAAGATATCAGCAATGTAAGGAACTGTTAAATAATCATAGTGGTTTAATGCCATAATATATTTTCAAAGGATTTTATAAACTATGAAATCATAGTGATACTTTAGTGACCACTTAGAATATTAAAAGTATTTGTCATATACATAAGCCTAGTGTGAGGCAGTAGATAGATGTGAGATAGTTTGTTCTTGCAGTGGTGTATCATTGGCATTGGAAAATGAATGAACAATTTGTTGTACCTACAGATTCCTGCAAACTGGACAAACCCTTCAGGAAAATATCATATTGGCATTAAAAATGGTTATGACTTCTACCCAAAGGCTCTCAAGGAAAGGATACAGGTAATGACAAACTCAGTATCAGCTTGCAAATGTATATGCTTAGATTGGATTCCTGCTTGATGAAAAACGATACTCTCATGAAGTCTTAAATGTTTGAGGGACTTGGACTTTGAAAGACTGTTCAAAAGTATGTGTTTTGCTTAAAGTGGTTCTTCTTAGTGTTTGGTACATGGACTGGTTTGTTTAAGGAAGATTAAAGCAAACCTAAGCCAAAGCCCAAGCTTTTGTCTTTTGAGGCGGGGTGCGGGTGGGTGGATGATATAAACGGAGCTTTAGATTTTTTTTCAATGACTTCCTTAAAGTATAGACCTCTATTTTTGTTTTCTTATTGTCTAGTCTTTTTGCTTTGAGTTTGTCATCATTTAGTATTGTTCTGTTAATCATATCTAATGCTATTGAAGTATGTGTTCAAGAAACAAGTCTGGAGCTGGAGAGATTGCTTAGCAGTTTAAAGGACTTATTGCCTATGCATCAAACCATGCTTAAGTTCTCAGTGTGCACATCAGATGACTCATAACCACCTATAACTCCAGTTCCAGGTGATCCTCTGCTGTCTTCTGGCTTCTACAGGCATCACCATGCATATAGTGTACAAAAAATAACACAGACATCCATACGTACATGCACATAGATGAGATAAAATGTATAGTTAAAGAAGAGCTAAGTGTGGTTAGGAGTCTGTTCTAAAGACTTTCTATTAAGTGGAAGTTTCTTTCATGATGCAGATTTTTGAAGTTTTAAATATCTGCTCTATTAAGGGAACTACTTTGGGTTATTATATTGCATAGTGCCATTTCTGAACACTGTGACACTAATCACTGATGTGTGTTCAGTACTTCAACAGTGAAACAAAGTGTCATTCTTGACAGTAATCCTGATGTGTTGCTATTGTTATCTGCTCACAGTATTCTTAACTTTAATATCCATGAACCAGGACTTATTTTAATGCGCATAGATTTGATTGAATATGAACACACAGACATAATGGTGTTTTTAATTTGGTGTATTATACTTAGTCAGTTTTGGTAAAGGTAATATCAACATGTGAATATAGATCATAGTTGAAGTAGAGTCTTCCTAGATAGTCCAGTTTATTAGTTTAATTATAGGATTCTTTTATGTAGCAGACTTTTGTTAGGAGATACTATGTGAGGAAGAATGGAGATAATGGTTAAGACAATTTCAGAAGCGTGGAGCCCTGTGCAATGAAAGAAGATGAAGCATAATGGGCAGGAGAACTGAGGATATCTACCCTTCCCAGTGACGGTGTAGCCTGTCTTCACTCATCACCTTGTACTTATCTATCTGCGTTTTCCGAGATTGTATGGGCCCAGGATCATTATTTGTACTTTAAGTGACAGGGCATTCAGTTTGTTTCCTGGTATGATACACTACATTTTGGAGAAGTGTGGGTATAAAGTGAGGAATAAAAATATAAAAATATTTTGGTATGACTTAATTAAACTTGTTCTAACCAACTTCATTTATTGATCCAATACTTTTGCCTTCACTAGAAATGGTTTTGCAAGCCTTTGTTTAATAACTTTGTAGTATCTGAATTGCTAGCAAGGCATAAACATAACCATGTAGGTTTACCTGATTATTTTGTCTGCCTGATTGTGGGATGAAATTTTTCTCTCTGCAGAAAGAACGGAAGGAAAAAATCTGGGATCCAGTTCACAGAGTTGCACTTGCAGAAGCTTGTAGAAAACAAGAAGAATTTGATGTTGCCAACAATGGCTCTTCCCAAGTTGGTGCTACTCACTTCTGTTCACATGCTTCACAGAATTAAATTGTATTCTAAAGATTCAGTAGATTGCATTTTCACAGGGTTCATCCGTTGACAATTTTTTTTCCAGTGGGTTAAAGTTACCAGTTCAGACATTATTATTTATACCACATCCATTTACATACGTATTTATGAATGTTTTAAAAACATGGTCATGAAGTCCTTCCTACCAGCTCACATAGAAATTCCTCTGTACCCCTCTTAGCCACCATCTCAGTTGTCCTCCCTGAAAGAATCCTGATTCTGTTTTCTAACAGTATAGAATGGTTTTCCTCTTTGAAGTTTGTAAATTGGAGCCATACGAGCTTTTATGCAGTTTCTTTTGCCAAGAATATTAGGATATGTTTTGTGGCCTGGGTATTACAGTTTACTTTACTTCTATTTTTATGAATATACTACAGTTTGTTCATCTTGCACATAGGTGTAGGCTTTTTTTTTTTTTTTTTGACTGTTATGAATAATGTTATTTTAGGAGTTTACTCAGCAGTTAAGAACACTTGATGCTCTTGAGGATGGCCCAAAAATTAGTCTGTAACTCTAGTTCCAGGAGATCCAATGTATTCTGGCCTCTACAAGCATCAGGCATGCAGGTGGTGCACACACATACATATAAAACACTATGTACATAAAATCAAAATATATCTTTTAAAAAAGAAAAATATCATTTTAAATATTGTTGGCTGTAGCTTTTCATAGACCATAATGATTATGCCAGCTTATATTCCGACCATAGGCTTATAAAATGTACCTGCTAATACTTTTAAAGATTTTGTTTATTTTTATTTTATATGTATGAGTGCAGCCTACACCATGTATTCATGGTGCCCTTAGAGGCCTGAAGAGGGTAGTGTGTCCCCTAGAAATTAAATTAGTTATGAGTTACAATGTGGATGCCGGGAAGTCAGCCTAGATCTACTTTACACACACACACACACACACACACACACACACACACATTAATTTTTTAAGTAGTTTATAGATGAAAATAATATCCTTTTAGATGTTTTTGGTTTTATGCTTTGTCTTTAAAAAGAAAAACCAAGGTATGTTTATCTATCAACAGTGTTACAATTTAGAATTACAAGATTGAAGACATAAACAAGCTTCTTGGTGTTTTCAACTTTCTGGAATTTTACTCTGAGATTTGAGAACAATAAATCAGTATTCCCAGGTTATTCTCATAATAGTTTTCATATAGTTCTCATATAGTTTTCAAACTATATTTTAAACAATTCTAGCAGTTGTCATACTATAATTTGAATAGCTATAATTGTTATTTAAAGAATAAAATAACCCTGTGTTTAGTATGACTTAACAAAGAACTAGACCCTATGGAAATAGCCATTGAAAACATAATTTAAAATTCTGGTCTTTCAGTAAGATAACAGCTACCCATAGTATCCAAGGTAGACAATGCTGATTTTACCTTGCATTGCAAATGCGTTAAACCTTGAGAATGAATTCAAAGGACTTCCGTGAAATATTCTATATATGTGAACTCATTAATAGTAAACATTTTGTCTTTATTGTGAAAATAATGTGCTAATTGCAGCAACTTTGGACAATCCATGCATGTAAATAAGTAACAAACAAAATTTTTTGAATTGTTCTTTTATTATGAATATACACTTTTCTTAATCAAAAGTGGAATTATGGACTGAGGACATAACTTAGTGGTAGA
>JADRCD010209216.1:0-13156 GCA_019843815.1 Montemys delectorum | reverse complement strand
TCTCCTACAGGTACGGCATCTATTTTTCTTACTGATATAGCTTTAAAAATCTAGAATACATCAGGCTAAAAATAATTAAACAATAAATACATGATTGATACAGATTTTAATCTTGTGTTTACCTTACTTTCAAAAGATTACTCAGTCAATTAAGTGTTTCATAATTGCAGAATATTGTCATGTACTCAGTGCTACTTGCATTATTGAGGAAGAAAAACGTGGGTTATGTGACACTTTCACAGGTACAGTGTCCAGAGCATTTGACCCTAGTTAAATGATAGAAACAAAATAGAACTAATAACCAGCTGAAATTATGTGAAACCTGTTATGTTCAAAGCTTGTTTGTTTGTCAATGAATTGTTGATATTTGCCAAAATATAGACACATAAACAGGTTAGAATTTTTATAAGGGCAAAATTAAAATAAGTTAATTATTATAGTCTTATGGGCATATAATAACCTGATTCTTCCCAGCAATAGCGGTGCATTCTTAGATTTTGTCTTTACCCCACAAATCTCTCAACGCGTGCCCAAATGTGAGCCTATTAATCTGGTGTCTGATTTCTTAGGGTTTTGGCTTTCACTTTGTCTTTTAAAACTTTTGATTTATGCCGGGCGGTGGTGGCCCACGCCTTTAATCCCAGCACTTGAGAGGCAGAGGCAGGCAGATTTCTGAGTTCGAGGCCAGCCTGGTCTACAGAGTGAGTTCCAGGACAGCCAAGGCTACTCAGAGAAACCCTGTCTCGAAAACAAAACACAACAAAACAAAAAAACCAAAAACCAAAAAAAAAAAAAAAATAAAAATAAAAATAAAAAAATAAAACAAAAAACAAGAAATTTTAAGCTCTTTCACTTCTATTCTTTATTTCTAATATTCTCCTTCATTGTTTTCCCTCACTATGAATAAAACATGTTCATTTTGTATCTACCATCTGCTTTAAAACATTACATTCTTTTATCATCTACAATTTTACATCAATGTTTCAGAGAATGTCTTCTGATGAAAATATCCTTGACTAAGGTCTAATGCTAATTAAATAATGAAAACCATAAAAATAGTTCCATCCATAAATAATGTCTACAGATAAAATCATCTACAAGTCTTGATGAGTGTTCCTTTAACCTTATTCTAAGGTATATTTCTTTGACCTCTCCTTTCCAACGTTGCTCTAAGTGTTGCAGACTTTGTGTTTCATTAGAACTTTCTACTTATTTGAAGATTGAATTTTCCTCATTTTTGGTATCTATCTCTTAGCACCAGCAACTGCAGATTGCTCACTGATCACTTTGCCCTGGGTTTTGGCCCTTGCCTGATCCGGTTTTAATCACATTCAATTTCCAAATGAAGAGCAGTTTATGGTCCCACCTCATGAACAGTTTGGCAGGCTTTTCAGTCCTGTGCCTTGTAGAATACAGTACTTTCCTCCATTTCCAGTCACCAAAAGATGAAATCTATCATGGCCACATATATCAGACATATGTCAATCTATATCTTTATCCCTGGACCTGTTCTTTCTAATGACTGGGATGCCAACTGGAGGATATGGGAAGAAATCAAATAAAGCAGTAACAATCCAACTGCTTCTTACAAACAATTTGCTTTTCAAAGTTAAAATGGAGTAAGAAAAGGCAGCCTAACTATTTTGAGGTCAGTTAAGTGACATTTTTTTCTCCTGATTGATTTCTGAACCAATAAAGAAAAAAAGAAAAAAAAACTCATGAAGCATACATGGAATCAAATCCAAGTCTTTACTAAAGTCTAAAGTGGTGAACTTAAGAATAATGGGGTCACTATTTACAGACCTATAAGAAGCAAGAAAAACTCCAGCTTTCAGGATTTGTGGGTGTCTTAAAACTTTTTCATATCTTCTTTTCAGAATAAAAACATCAAGTTATATACCCCATGGACTACTGCTGACCATTGATATAAAATATTTTGCTAATTTCATATTATAGAGGATAAAGCATAAGATTACACATATCGCTATAACTAAAGATATGCTAGTATGCAGTATAATATTTTGTGAAAATGTAGCACATTAAAATAAATAATTTTAACAAGTACACTATTACTGTATATAATTCATACTAAGAAATATATAAAGTGCTCAGAATATGCAACAAATAAAAATTGACATTTGGAGGCTGGAAAGATGGCTCAACAGTTAAGAGCACCGACTGTTCTTCCACAGGTCCTGAATTCAAATCCCAGCAACCACATAGTGGCTCACAACCATCCATAATGAGATCTAGTGCCCTCTTCTGGGGTGTCTGAAGACAGCTACAGTGTACTTACATATAATTAGTAAATAAATAAATAAATAAATAAATCTTTGAAAAAAAGATTGACATTTGATACAATGGCTTACATGAGTAGACATTCAATATGTATGGGCTGAATGAACAAAGAATGAGTAACTAGATGCTCAGTATGGAAGACTGGTGTGCAATGTGCGATTTCTATACCCATGTCCTATGAAGTTGAAAGTGTAAACCCCATGTCACCACATAGAGCTGGCCTCTGTAAGCCTCTTAGGAAGGTTTTACAAATACACACACACACACACACACACACACACACACACACACACACACATACACACACATTTATGGAAGAAAAGATGCTTCTAACCTCTAACATGGATGGACTTATAACAGTTAAGAGTTACTACTCATTTATGGAACTGTGACTTGTCCATTTGGAGATGAAACCTTGGGGACGTATTGAAGCATCTTGTTTCAGTCTTTGCTGTGTAATCCGAGAGAAGTGTCTGATTTTGGAAATAAATGTAGCTTAGTAATTTGGTTGATATAGCCAAACCAGAGACAGTAAAAGTCATGGGATCAACACAATGATATAAAAACCAGGAAGATGTGGAAGTAAAACACAACCACCATTATGAAGGATTACTTCAAACTATAAATTGAGTACCAAAAGCAAATAAACAAAAGGAACAGTATCGCAAATGTTCATTATGGGAGTACTTAAAAAAAAAAAAAAGAGCATCTCAAATTGGGAAATCCTAGGCTTAAACAATGAAAATAGCCTGAAAACCCTCTAACTCTGAGATTATACAGGATGAGAAACAACATAAGAACTCAGAAGTGTTTGAGGAGGATGAAACCTGTCATGTAAACTTCTATTCCAAGAGACTTATCAGTGAATGAAGTAGAGAAAAAAAGAGCAAACTGCACATTTATAAACTAAGCCAAAGCAGTCCATCTAAATAAGCTGGAGGTTGCCTTTCTCAGGACAGAACTATTTAGGTTTTCTCATGCAATCTACTGGTGTCTTATTTGCGAAGACTGCCCTGTGTGTGCAATGAAGGACAAGCTATGCACACATCAAGATAATGAAAACTGATGCTCCATTTGTGAGTCAGTGAACTTGATGCCCATCAGGATGGTTATGTGTCAAGAACCCTTACAAGGACTTATTGCTCATGGAGATAAATTATTTTCTAATTTTGATAAATTATTTTCTGTGTTCATTCTAATATTTTTCTGTGATGATCCAGTCAGGCGATTTGGTCTCTTTTGATACAAATTAACTTGAGCCTTTCTATGTCTACTGTCATTTTGTATTAATGAAGAAAAGGAGTTTCTGTGTGCTAGAGAGTTAGAAAATAAGACATAAACAGATGAAGGCACACAGAGGTGGAATTTTAGAGATTTCTCTCATCTGTTTTTAACTGAAGCTTAATACAAAGCACGTAGCTGTAGAACTAGAGACTGTGACTGAAAACGTAAACCTCATACAGCAGTTGTAGTCTCTACTGCTTACTGAGGATAGACACGGCAATGGGGCTTCTCATGCATTCAGCATTCCATTTAATAACACCAACATTGTGCACAAGAGTATACTAAAGCCATTGTGATTATGCGCTACATTTGTTAAATATTACTTTTCAGATCCATCTATTTACCTACAAATTTCATTATTTAATTTTCTGTACAGCTAAATTAAATTCCATTAACTATATGTACAACAGTTTTGGTACCCATTCATCTATCAATGGATCTTTACCTCTCATATCCAGATTGTATATACATATATGTATTTACACACACCTATAGGAAGGTGTTAGAACATGATAAAATAAAGAAGGGTAAATGCAGGTTTTTAAAATTCCTAGTAGCATAAGACTATGCATAGTTTTAAACAGTATGCATGACTGGTAAGAGGATAACATACCAGAAAGCCCACTAAGTTATTGATTAAAAGAAACAAACAAGCAAAGCCCTAAAACTGGAAACCTTGAGTAATTAAGACCATAAGAGAACTTTTCTCCTCTGTTTATCATGCAAAATAATACATGCACCCAAACAGTGGGTGCTAGGGAGTATTAGTTCAGGATCAGGCCAAGCCAAGAAACAAAGACCAGGATGTCCCAGGGAGGTCTTTCTGGTACACATACATCAGATGGCATGCCTGGACAAGTAATCCCCGAACTTCCAAGACAGTGTTTGCAATGTCCTCACATTCCTCACAGGGTCTCTTCATATTGGCTCTTATAACTAACCATGGTTCAAGTCCAAGGAAAGATCTCAATTCCCTGAAAAATCTCCATGAGACATAAGCATTTTCTCCCCTATTTATAAACATCTGGACAGCAGAGTAAGCAAGCAATGTGTTTTATTATATTAGATCACTGACAGAGAGAGGACATGAGTTCACATTCACAGAAGATATATTCATCAAGAAACAGTAGTAAGCATCTATAATCCAGATGCTCCCACCTCAAGTAGGAATGAGGGGACAGAAGACTCACTAGGAGAGCTTAGGTCAGTTATCCTGGTATATGAACGTTAAATAACAAAAGAAGCTGTGTCTGACAATGTGGAAGGACAGGACTGACACATTGAGGTCATCCTCTTGCCTATACTTACAAACTTTAGAACATATTTGTCTTCATTCACACACCTATGATACATAAACAAACACACAAGTGCACATACACATATCACATATATCATATACATAAAATTATTTTTAAAAAATAGTTTAATAGAAACATTTTAGTTTTTGTTTCCTTTCTCATTATATATTAGGCCTACCTGTTCATTCTGCTCTATCTTCACAGTCTCCATTTTTTATTCTCTGTCCCTCCTCTTACCATATTATATTCATTCATCAAAATACAATTCCAGTTTCTTGTAAACATGGACCTCCTACTGTACTGTGTTCTCTGCCCTCATTTACTGTGTGTGCTGTTCTATACTATTGTGATGAGCTCAAAGCTGCCCAGACATGTGGCATTTAGATTCTCAGAGGTCACATTTATACTGAAAAGTTTCAGTCACCAAAAATAAATAAAATAAGATAAGATAGGTAAGGAGAGGTAAAAGCTAACTGAAAATGGAAAAAGAACAGTAAATTTCAGGATGTCTATAGACATAAATTTCCAATTGTACACTTGAGGTTGGAGTATAAGAGATGAGACACTACCCAATGAAGAGAGACATTAGCAACCTCTTTGTAAGATTAAAGATGAACAGTCCCTGAGAGGGGCAAAGCTCCCTATACTTTTCCCCAGAGCTTGTTCACTCTTTGCTTTAATAAATCTTCATTAGATCCATTCAGAGATCAATTAGGACACCAGCCAACATGGTCTGAAAAATTATGTCTTTGGTGGCTGAAGTATCGGTTCTAGATCTAGCTTCACAGTCTATTAACTATGCTGTCTTCATTACACTGCTGAACTGCTCCTGTGCACTTTCTCAGTAAACTCCCAATAACTCAAAACTCATCTCAGGGAAGAAAGGGTGACCGAACAACACTGCAGACGAATGTTGAAAATTCCAAAGCACTAATCCCACACCAGAAGTTGTTACTGTCTCTGTTATAAAATTAAGCCCAGTTGACTGCTATATATTAATCCATGTAGATATGAAAAGCCCATATCTACAGTTTGGTCTACAGAAAAAGCCTTGTGTTGGAAAGAGTCCATGTTTCATATTACTAAGACATGCTGCAATGCTCAGATCCAGGGGAACACTAGTTATCCAATACAACTTGGCTTGATAACCAACTACTGATTATTCCTATTTCTGAACAACATTGATCTTCTGGTTTCTTATCATCTGTAAGAAAAATAAACCTTCAGAACTAATTTTTTGATGCAGAAAAGATACTAATTTGGCTAGGTGAGTAATGTTCTTTACCATGTCAGGAATATCCAAATTGAAATACTGGCTTTGTTATCCAACATTTTGAAGAACCTGTTTTAGCTTCGTTCTCTTCTTCTCTCATGGAATAAAGAATTCTTTACTTAGAGGCTTTTACAAACCATGAACGGCTTCAGGTACATCTAAACTACTCAAGTTGGTATTTAGCTGAGCACAAAATAGTTCATCAATAAATTCTGCTTTCTGTTTTCTCCTTTTGTTATTATTGTCTACCCTCTTGAGAGATGCATGTTCTTATGGATGATCTTCTCTTGTGGTTATTTATGTTTTGCTGTTTTGTGTGGTCATATCTTGGTTTATGGATTGTAGACATAGGGTAGGCATTTTACAGTGAGTAGACAGAAAGAGAAAGTTTTCTTTTATATAGTTAATATATTTTATAAGAACAATGATTTTGGCTGCCTCTGCTGGATAATCCTTTCTCCATCAGCCTGCCTGTAGATAAAAGGACTTTCTCTATTTCATAAGAGGAGCCAGGCTGTTTGATGTCATTTTGAAAAGTTTTAAAGAAGAACATGGAAGGAAACACAGAAGTAAAATAACAGAGGCAGCTTCAGAGGGAAACAATACTTCATTTCTGCTCACAGGAAACTTCACTATTCAAATGCATTCACTTTTCACAAAGCTTCTCCTCAATTTCAGCCCAAACATTGGAAACTGAGCCCATTAAATGAGAACAAAACCACTTTTGAAAACAGCTTTGGAAAAATACAATTTGGGCACAAAGGGATAAGAATCAAGAAAGATGAAAAATCAAAATGAAATTCAGCTCAAGAGAAGCAAGTTCTCAGGTGGGTAGTTATTTATGAAACCTGCAAAGTCACAATCAAAGGGAAAGGCTGTACTGATCAGCATATATTGTTCTACAACATCCACAATTGTCACCATTAAACCTTTAAAGGATGAAGCAATTACAAGAGCCAAGGGTCTTACTCCATAGCCTGGAAGGGGGTGTAGATTTGACTCCAGAGGTGTTTATCAGAACTCTTTCTTTATTCCTCTCTACTCTGCCAGACCCTTCCCCTTCCCTTTATCCTCTTCTCATGTCCCATGGCACTACAAAGCAATCCTTGACCATTATGCCTGGCTATTCTTCCCCCTTCTCTAAAAGGCTGGAAGCTAGAATTCTCTAACCTGTTCAGGACTGTTTTCAGCAATGATTAGAGACCATATTGGGACAAAAATGAAGAATAACAATTATACTGGTAGTAGTCATAAAAAATAAAATATAAAAGTATATAAAATATCTGAGTTCATGTGTGTTTCTCTCTCTCTCTCTCTCTCTCTCTCTCTCTCTCTCTCTCTCTCTCTCTCTCTCTCTCTCTCTCTCTCTCTCTCTCTCTCTCTCTCTCTCTCTCTCTCTCTCTCCCATGTGTGTACACAACAGAAAATATGTACATTTCATGAGGAACCAAAAATTCCAGTGCAGTGGCAAATAAGGCAGGCTTTGAATCAAACCTTTTATAAATGAATAGTTTAATAATATCTCACTTGAAATATGACACTTTGTCAAGGGTAAATATAAGACATTGTGCAGCCTGTGAAAGTTTCATTGGAAAGGCACACAGCATATATAAAGAGAAACAAAGATGAGACGTCAAGGTGGACCCCATCTGAAATGCCTAAAGAAAAGCCAAAGGGACTTTGTGTCTGATGAACAAGTAGAGAAAACTTCTGAGATTATCAAATGAGAGGGAGCCAAACATTGTGGAAGCTTTATCACTAGTCCAGCCTGGCTTCCCGCTTTGCTGGGATTAGGGCCTATTCCTTGCTGGTAGTCAGCAGAGGAACACAGATGCACCCCTACTGCCAGTCAAGATGCTATGTTAAATATTGATGCTTGGAATGAGACTAGAATTATTGAGACAGAGTAAGAGGATGGGGTAGCATTTACAGAGTATTGTAAATGTTAAAACTTCAACTGGAGGTTTAACCAAAAATATTTATTTTGGAAGTCAAAATATGATTTCCCTACTGAATAATTTAATGCATTCTGTATGACCGAATCAAAGAGTCTTTTTTTCCATCTCTCCTAAAAATAAAATGGGTAATAGCTCTTTCTTCTTCAAAGCTCTTTGTAAGTCATCTGAAATGCAGCCAGCAGTTAAGACCAGATTAAAATAATGGCTGCTCCATCTTTTGTTAGCATTCACTTGGTTCAGTGTGTTAACTACTAGATAAAGAGTAGAGATGACTTAGAGAGGAAATGGATAGTGTTTTCCCAGAAACTTGAATAATAAATTACTTGCAGGCCTCAAATGTGAGTATCTTATCTGCCATCTCCTTACCCTCATGGAAGCAACCTGCAGGGCTCATCATCTCTTTATTTGGTGGCTGCATTGCAGAATATCTAATACAGAAGTTCCCAAGATAGCCCTGCCTCCTGAAAGCACCCTCAAGCTCAAGCTGAGGAGTTTACAAAGGGAAAACATAAATCCTTAAATCTTCTCCATCATTGATAGCTGTAGCAAATAACAAAATACTGATTTAACTTGGTTATCTAAACAAAGAAACATTTCTTGAGACTTCGTTAAGTATCACATGCACACAAATATATTATATATGTATATATAAATATGACATTATATCCAGAGTAAAATATTATAAACAAAACACCTGTAACAGCACACACAAATTTAAAAAAAAAAAAACTACCTTAAGATGCAAATAAAATTGAAATGTTATCTTAGTGCAAATCTATGGAGAGATCATTATGGTGTCAAAATGGAAATTTAAAAAGTCAATACACATACCATGTGCTGATATCTGAAACTGACTCGTGCTGTCAAGTGGAGGAGAAGGCAAGGAGTGTCATGGGGCGTGTACTCAGATCAACTTGGGGAATCAGCAAAGTAGCAGGTACAGAAAAGCTCCCATGTGAACCACATCCTAAAATCATGAGATTAGGTTGAAATTAAGTGTACACGATGCCTCTTCATTAGAGATTGCTTCTGTATAATATTTTAATTCTAGGTGTTTCATCTGTCAGTCATTTGAGATAAACGGTATTCTCAGAATGCATTCATTTGTTATTATGGGATATTCTGAGAGGATTTTACCTGGTCTGATCCATATGGAGCATCTGAACTTTACTAGATAAATAGCGTCCATTTCAAAGTAGCTGCTAATAATAATGCTCCAAATATTATTTCACTCAGAAGTGTTTTTCATTACAGAAATGACTTAGTGTATGTTCTGTAATGAGTCCATTTTATAACACAAAGCTGATTTTCACATGGCTATAAATTATATATATACATATATGTATATGCATATATATATATAAGCATCTAATCACATACACATTATCATTGATTCTTTTTATGAATATTTGTTTATTACTTATGTGTATACATGTGAGACTTCATGAATACATTTGTACCACATGCATGCAGCAATGAAGGACAGAACAGAGCATCAGATCCCTTAGAACTGGAGATTTCAGATAATTGTGAGCCACCATGTGGATGCAAGAGAATAAGCATGGGTCATTTGCAAGAGTACTAAGCACTCATAACAACTGAACTATCTCTCCTATCTCTTCACTTATCCTTGACGGCATTTCTACCTGTGAAAAATGAGCATATATATATACAAATACAAAACACATTTGGACAGAATGTGTGTAGCCCTCCAACATTTGTATTTTGGAATCTTAGCCCCTAAGATGATGGTACTCAAAGGAGGTTTAGTTAAATGATGAGGTCATGCGGTATTAAAGCTCCCATGGTTGGGATTTGTGTTCTTATAAGGGGATGAAAGCATCAGCGTTCTCTTTCTACTGTGTGGGTAGACAATAAGAATGGGCCACGGGTAAAAGAGAAAGCAGGCCTTTGCGAGACAGCTACTCTCCGGCATCTTATAGTTTCCATTCCTCAGAACAGTGAAAGATGAGCTTCCTTTCTTAAAAAGTCACCTGTCTGTCGCATATTGTTTCATTAACCAGAATGCCTCACAAAACACATGCATTTGCTGGTGTATGTATTTATACACACTGCTTATGAGATGTTTGATGAGGGAAGCACTTGCATAAAACCCCTGAGCATGATGACTTTTTAGTAGAGTCCATGCTTGCACAGAGAATATGGATTGCTCCAGATAATGGAACATGGAGATCGAGAAAGAGTGTGTTCACATAAAGCAATAGCCTATGTGGCCAGGTCCGTGAAAGAGTTCTATAATAAAAACTGGTGGAGCAGGACAAGGAACACAAAACCATAGACCATATCATATACCTGTCCTCTAAGCTACCTGTTTGTCTTTATAATCTGGGAAGATGACCTTAAAGGGCTAATTTACATGAGGTAGCCTTCCTAAGGCATTTTTAGTCTAACAGTCTCAAAGACCAAATTCAAGCTCAGACCTGAGTATGTCCATGAGTCCCGATGAGACGGCATAGGTTAAATATGAGCAAGAAAACATTTACGTAATCTACAACCAAACCAGTGCATGTTACTTCCTACCTCTGTATGTATGAGCTTGCAGTTATACAGACTGACACATACAATATTTCTGTGGATTTTTTTTACAGCTTTAACCCAGTTGTCCGTCACTCTGGCAGTAATAATGCCTAGAATATATAGACACAGTTTCCTTCAGAAACCGTCTATGGTATATTTACTATTATGTTGCTGTGGGTACAGCTTTTAGGGACCACTGTATGCTAGAAAATATTCTCAGCAATTCGGACGTAAGTTTAGGGCTCACAGAAAGACAGAATTTAACTTTAAAATTATGGTGAAAATTATTATTATCATTAATAGCATTTCTGAAGGAGGCCTCTTTTACTACCCAGAAGTTCTATCATTGTGTGCTCTTGGTTTACTTACTGGTAGCATGGAGAATGGCCAACTGCCCCTAAAGCGTAACCAAAAGTCCATGACAAACAGGAGTCGTCATTTACCCAGATCAAAGCTGCATTCAAGAGAAAAGTCAGGAGCCAGCACAGAGAAAGAGGCTGATGTGATGACCAGCTAACATGGATGTTCCTTAGCAGGTGGACATGTGATGACCAGCTAACATTGATGTTCCTCAGCAGGTGAACCATTTTAGCCACAGCTCTGTGTTCAGCCACTTGGAACATTCAGTGTAGGGAAAATACATTCTCATTTTGCATGAGATAAACATCTTGGAATCTTCAACAGTTAACAAACTCCTCCTTTCAATCAATGAAGTAGAAGAGTGTCCATTTATAGAGCTTTATTTAGATAATTAGCAAGCTTAGTTACCTTATTGAAAGAATAACTATTCTTTGCATTGTCATTTGCAAAACTGTCTCAACAAAAGGCACACTTTCCTGTGATGTATAAAGGAAACCCAAATGTAATATGTCAGAGGCCACCTTCGTCCAAACTGCTTTTTGTTCTATGGTAGAGGAAGTGGCAATTCTTCCAGGCTCCCATTAAGTTAGGATGAGAGGGCTAACTTACTAAGTATATCCTTTCATAAGGAAGTGAAATACATTATATATTGCATATATAATGTATGATATTATATACATAATAATATGCTATATTAAAGCATAATAAATATAATATGTTAAATATATTTATTTATAAAAATATTATATTTACTATATTGATAAAACATATTATATTTATAAAAATAAAATATTTTTTCTGTCTTGGAGAGATAGCTTATTGGTTAAGGGCATGTGCTCTTCTTGTAGAGATTCGTGGTTTAATTCCCAGCACTCATGTGGCAACAAATGTGCTTGACTTCACTTCTGGGTGTTCCTGTGCCCACTTCTGGCCTCTTCAGGCACTAGACATACAGTACATGTATGCATGCATGCCAGCGAAATCTCACATGCATAAAAATAAATAAATGCATGTTTTCAAAGAGTTTCCCTACTCCAGCAGTGTCATTACTACCTTTCAAATGTCACTGGGTCTTACTCCATGTATGAGCAAAATCTGTGCTTGTGTAAGATTTGAATATAAGAAATGTTTATTTGAAAAAAAAAAGATGAAGGAAAAACAGGTGGATTTTGAAATCAAATGTGTTAACCAATTAGAAAAATAAATCTTGGGACAAAAAAAAAAAAAAAAGAAATGTTTATTTGATCTGATGAAATACTGACACAGACTTTGTCAATCAGGATGTATATTTTATAGACCCTAAAAGTTTTGTAAGAAGTCTACTTTCAAGGTGCATTATTTTAGTTATTAAAACAAAATCCAACTTGTCTAAATGAAACTTTAAGCATGCCGTAAGGGAGTTCTTTACAATATTGAAATAAAATGTTCTGAATATTATTCATAATTTCAATCTAATAATGACATATCAATTTATAATTTTAAAGTATTTAAGATATATTACTTCAATTCCAATAATTTGAATATAAAAATATTGACTATTTTATAAGTGCAAGGTGATTTATGTAGACAAACTACTTGGCTCCAAGTGTATTTTTAAGACCTTCTTTGTTTTATCACATGAGCCATAAATGATATTTTAAAATAAGGGTATTTCATCATTCTTGAATTCATCAAAATGCTTCAGAGTTTCATTTTGTTTCATCTTATAATACACAATTTATTATTTATATCCTTTAACACAAGGTTATTAAGTGTCAAGAATAGTTGAGGCTGATGCTGAAGCTAAGCAGAAAGTAAGAAAACAGTTCAAGAAGAAAATTATCAAAATTTATGTATGGAGAATTTTAAATAACTGACTATCATTTAAATTTAAAAATGGAAGATAATATCTCTGGATACTAGCCCTATGTATGGGAGATGATAAATCATTTTTAGACATTCATGGCAAAATTTATTTAAGAGTCAGATTTATGTGAAACAAGAAAAAGATGGCTACATGTTTATTCTACAGGACAGTCTACATATAAAGTAATATGTTACTTAATTATCAGAGCTTATGAGAAATATATAAACACCAGGTCATGAGACATAAAGAATGCACAAAGAGTAATCAGTGATAGTAAGCTTTGAGTGAGAAATGGCCACAA